>CM076576.1:845992427-846237661 GCA_034641835.2 Pinus albicaulis
AAGTAGCAGGGTCTCATAATGAGAACGATCTGTTACTACTTTTGAATTAACCTTTAAGCTATAAAATGCTGAAGGTGAACAAGACAAGCGACAGTTACGACATTATACTATTCCTATAATAAACGTATTCGGATTGAATCGTCAAGGTTGTGCTAGTGTATTTCTATGCGGATTAATGAATAATTTGGAATTTATAAGATAAAAAACTTATGAGTATTCCTTAGCAGAAGGCTTCTAGAGGCTTCGGGCCCAGCCCTAGGGGTTCTCCTACTACTTTTGTGCTATACGTTTATTTATAGAATTTTCATTTCTAGTTATCCATTGTGTTTCATAACATTACCATTTAATTGGTTAATCACAAGCGTGAGGTGTTATAACTTCCTTTTCACTAGACTAGATTTATCATTCATGTCCTCTTATCAAGAATTGATGCTTTTACATTTGTTAGACTAGTTTCAGCATGGTTACTATTCAATTCTGTGTATATTTAATGTTTGGATATTTTCATAATAATTATGAGCATTTCATTGATATTTAATTCTGAAGGATGTTATTAGTTGATTAAAAGAGAATTCCATTACAAAATCTAGAATAATTGATTGATGTTCAATTTATTACGATTGATGTTCAATTCATCAAAGCATGTTGTCCAATTGCAATCTATTCTTTCAAGTCTTGAGTGGTTATTTCTGCATAAGCTTAGAACAAAAATAGCTCCTTTGAATAGTTTGAAGTATTTCATAATTCACTTTAAATTTTTTTTTATTGAACTTCAAGAATTAAGCAATCTTCCTTAAAACGATTTAGAGTAGTTAACCTCTGATGTCACTTGCATGTATTTTTCTTACACTCTTCAAATAACAAGGCTTGCCCTGGGTTGATAATTAATGAAAAGCATTAAGGTTACCTTTAAAACAATCACCTTCATGACTCAAAATTTTGGTGTCGTTGCCGGAGAGAGTGTTTAAGAGTGACATCTTTTATTTCTTTTCCTTTTGTTGTGAAACAATTGGGTATTGAAATAAGATGTAATAACCTGCGTACTAGCAAGAAAAATGTTTTCTCTCCAACATGCTTCTTAGCAATTGTGCAAAGGTTAATAGGATAGGTGTTCTTCTTTTTATGAATAGGAAGAAAAAGATAGAATTATATCAAAATCCACAACTTAAATTTAAAAAACCAAAAGGCTCGATGGTCCTTGGAAGAACAACATATTTCGACAAAATCATTAATAAGGCTGAATCATAGGCATCCGTAGGACCAAGAATCGTTCCTACTCAAAGTCCTACTATAGTTCGGTTGAATCCCAGGAATCCGTCAAAACCCTACTATAGTCCCTCATAGAACAACATCACCATCTTCAACCCATGCCGAGATTCACAGTGAAACAGAAGGGTTTGAGCAAAGCCTTCAGACTGTTGAGCACATAAGTTATGACCCTTCAAGAGAGGAAAATTCTTGCAATTTGAGGGAAGGAGAGGAAGAAATCAACAGTAAAGTACAATTAAAAACTCATGAGCTTGGATCCCTTGAGGGAGTGGTCGAGACAGAGGCACCTAGTATCCAATATCGGGGAAGTGACATAAGGCCTCCTCCAAATCCTCTCCCTAATCCCACTCAAATTATTCCCCCAGATCAAGAAATCCCTGAGGATTATTGGCACATCTTTGATGAAATGGCAAATAACCAAAACTAGAGGTAGACATCAACATTGGGGTATCCCAATATTGATCCGGCTGCAAATGCCCCTATGAAAGCTATTCAATTAAAAAAAATCCCCACCTTCCATGGGCTGACCTTCAAAGATCCAGATGAAGTATTATTTGAATTTGATGTCTTATGTAGGGGATATGACTACAACACTGACCCTCAGAAACTAAAATTATTTCCCGCTATTTTGAAGGGGAAAACATTCCATTGGTTTATGGGGCTCGGTGGAGGAACCATTAATAGTTGGGAACAAATGAAAAACTCTTTTCTTAACAAATATCAAGACTACTTCCAGACTTGAGAATCAAAATATGAAATCTTCAGTATGTCTGCAAGAGACAATGAGACACTAGAAGAATATGTTAAAATATTTCAATATAATTTGCAAAGATCTCCATATACTACTCCATCTAAACATATTTTAAAAGAAAAAATGATTAAAGAAATGAAAGAAGAATGGGTGGGGACATCTATCAAGAAGAATATGATGATTTTATTGCATTGCGCTCAGGTGTTCTCAACGTAGTACACAAAGTAGGCTAACCGGGCGGGATTTAGCTACAAGGAATTATAAACAGTCTGGTGGAAACGTGACTAGAGCAAAATTCGGCAATCTTGTTTAAGATTTTAAAACAGATATATTGGGCACCCTCACAACGCAGCTAGATGTCCTACAAGTCAAGAAGAAGCAAGCTATAACATAACATAACTTGGCTATCTTTTTCCAACGTTGTCGGAAGACGCATAGCCAGCAAGAATTTCCATTAGACATGGTGCAGACATGTGCTATTTGTACCAAGGACCATGCCACTGACCATTGCCCTTAACTTCTAGGGTTGAAAGAGGTTTTTAGAGAGGCAGAAGAAGAAACATAACTAGTGTATCTAATGAATCAATGTTGAAAATGGAAAGCATGGCCAGGTATGCCACAAGACCCACCTTAGTTCTTTTCTCCTCCACAATTTAATCAACAAAAATCTGCAACAACAAGGCAAAGCCAATCACCTTTTCTTGTCTAGACATTCCAATAATTTTCCATGCCTCCTTGGCCAACACAAACCTCTTAAGGTAATAATTGGTCAAGTTTTACATTTTCTCTCGCTTACTAGAAAAATAATCCATATCAGTCCCAGTGGCCCGCCTCCACTTCACATAATACAAATTGGTATCAAAACTGGCACCAACCCCTCATAATGACCAATTTACCGATCGGAAGAGGGGCTCAGAATCAACCCACATTAGAAGCTCCATACCCAGTCCAACACAATCTTTAGCCTATTATGCATCCTCAACTAGTAGCTCAACACAATCCTAATCCCAATAACAGATCGATTCAGCTAATCCAGATTGTTGAAAACCCAAACCCCGAAACTGAATGGAAGCAATGCAATGAAATTAGGTTGAGATCAAGGTGTGTTATTTCACCTAAAGAAGATATGACCCTGCCACAACCTGAGTTTGAAATTCCAACAGTACCTAGATAATCAACTATGATAGAAATAGAGATAGAGTAGGAGAGGGACACAATTTACCAAAAATTCCATGAAAACCTTATTATTTCCTCCCCTCTATTCCTTGAGATATTAACACAACCTAAAACAATAATATATTTTTATTTTTATTTCTTGGGGGAATTAAAAAATATTTGCATTAAAATTCCTCTTCTGTTGGCTATACAAGACATTCCTATCTATTCCAAGACAATTAAAGAGATGTGCGGGAAAAAACAGGTGAGGAAAGAAAAAACTGTACCAATTGTTCATGTAGTGGGAGCACTCTCAAACTTACTCTTGAGAAAAGAAACACGAGTAAAATACAAGGATCCAGGAAACAATTATTTTTCAATCCAATGGAACAACTATTGTTCAATAAAATTGAAAAATTCATGTTCAATTCAAATGAATGACTATTTTTTGCGTGATTTTACTTTTGTTGTTCAATCAATTGAACAATTTTTGTTCAATCAAATTGAATAGTTGTTGTTCAATTGAATGGAACGGTTGATTTCTTTTCTAAGCATGTTTTTTTTTCATTTTGATGATTTATTTTTTATTATCCACTCTTCCTTTACACATCCTTGCCATAAAAGCCATTTTTGGAAAAATAATTGGCACCTAAAGAGGAGAAAAGCAGTCATATTACTAATATTATAATCTTTTGAAATTTTGATGGGAATATATTCTCCAGAAGCTGACATGGTTTAACTATATAATGTAGGGCTGGATATCTCCTATTCATACATATTATTACATAATTCATTTCCATAGTCTTATGTTGGTATATATTTCTACACTCTCGAGTAGTAATTATCCTTGACATGAGGATACAAAAATAAAGAGTATTAATTGTATTGGCATTCTTTTTACCTCTCACACCATCCCTAACTCTTAAGGAGGTAATGAGTCCCCCTCCATATATAAATAAAAATAAAAATATTATCTCTATGTGAAAATTTTTAAGAGAGAATAAGGGGTCTCATCACGAGCCAACCTACCATTATCATAAGGGTTTAACAGGTGACATTCCCACAATGGCCAAAAAACCAGGGTAGTGGCCTTCTCAACAACTAAAATAGCTTAAAGGATAGGAGGTCTCATCAAGAGCTGACCTGATCTCTCTGTTACTATCCCCGTGAATGGAACTATGACTATCCGGCCACCACACCAACACAGTGGTCTCTCCATAAAACAAGAAAAATGCCTACTTTTCAAAAATAAAAATATTATGTGTATGTGATTTTTTTTTAAGAGAGAATAGGGGATCTCATCACAAGCCAGCCTACCATGATCATAGGAGTTTAACAGGTGACATTCCCATAATGGCCAACACACGAGGGTAGTGACCTTTTCGACAACTAAAACTTATCGAAGGACAAGAGGTCTCATCACAAGACAGCATGATCACTGTGTTACAATACCCATGAATGGCACTATGAATATCTAGCCACTAGACCATCACAGTGGTCTCTCCATAAAATAATCGAAATGTTTACCTTTAAATATAGGATTCTAGCTCATTTCCAGGTTAAAATAGAAACCCTGTTGAGGCTATGAATGCCTGCTAGCAGCAGTGGCTCTGATAGTGGTATTGAAGTATTTTTCTAACAATAGCCAATTACTTTTATATGACCTATTTCCTTTTGATCCATTCCTGAAATAAATGCACTACTTGAATAAGTGTTATCACTACCTACCTGCATAACTAACTATGAGTGAATTATCTTTTCATGTTGAATTAAGGGATGAAAACACCAATCATATTCTATCACCCATCATGATATACCGTCAAAATAGGACATCCTTGCATAATAATTGTTACTCTGCTTTTCTCCCCTTCTTTGATCATTTCCACCTTATATATAGTTGCGATGATTACAAAATTCTGACCCTTGCTTCATGTGCATTCATGATTGTTACAATCTTTCCTCTTTTCACGAGCTTCAAGGTCACGGATGCCTTCTCTCATACATTTTTGATGATTACCAATTTATGACCTTTTCTTTGTGTGAATTCATGATTGTTACAATATTTCTGCTTCTCTTGAGCTTAAGGTCATGGACACCCTTCTGCTGATGGAGGGGTGTGAATATTCATAATTAATAAGCATGCAAATTACCCACGCCACTTCCCTAGGATATACTGATGGAACTAAAATATCATTTCATTTATGTCTTGAATTTTCATTTCTATAATATATTTAAAAAAAATGTATGCAGTTTTTATAATGTTTTAACCAATAGAGCCGAAATAAATGCATACAAAAGAAGAAACTAGTTATGATAACATAGTAACCATGGGTGGAAATTCTCTCCGTAATTAACCCACAACTTTCCAAGTCTCAGAATCAGCTCACATTGTTCTCAAGAAAGCTAGCTAGATTCCATATCTACACAGACTACAATGGTTTAAGACAGAGATAGCAGTTGAATTCCTGCAAAACCTGTGGGAAGGACATACCATAGTTAAACGAAGAATCATACCAGTCACCGAGGAAATCATCAATAAGGTCTCCGGACTACCAATAGAAGGAGAAATATGGACTGAAAAACCATCCTTCTTCAAGAGTAAATCTCAGTATACCAGGACCCAAGTGAACCATTGGAATGAAAAGGGAAAGGTATTAATCCTACATCCTTGCAGTAGTCGTGGCAAGAATTGGTAGTCTTCATTCAAAGATATATCACATGCAATGGACACGAGGATGTGGTAAAGTCCCACCAACTTAAACTATTAGTTGTTCTCAAGTGAAAAAATTCATTTATTTTTCCCTTTTTCCTAAATTCTGTATTGTACAATATTTTTGTTCGAATTAGAAAAGCTAAAAACCCCCAAGCAGTTTTCAGTCACCATGGCTTGATTAAATTGATCATCATTCATGAGTTAGGAAAAAATTAGATAACTTGGGACATCTTTGTTAATCCTACCCTACCTAACCTTGAAGGAAACCATGACAGACCAAAGATTGAACTTCCTAGAATAACCATACCCAGGAGAGAAATAGGGAAGAGAACCAATGTTTCAACCACAAAACTAGGAAAACTGAGATGGTCTGAAAGGTTGCAACTACGAAAAAACACCTCTAAATTTCTAGATGAAGCAAGACCATCCCATACACCACCTTCAATCCATCAAAATATGTCCTTACAAGACTACAAAGGAGAAATGGCTCAAGTACTTGAGCAAATGAGAGCATCTTGTGAAATTGGACACCCATTTGAACAATCCAAGGAACAAAGGGACCTGTTGAACCAGTTTGTCGCCGCCAACAGCTCTGGGCATACTGAAATCCTACCTCACCATGACTAATTTTAGGATTTGAGGGTTTTATCTCCCTCTAATAATGAATGGGTGAGTAGGGAAGACCAGACAAAGAGTATATGAATCTGGAAACTAGTCAGGGGACACTGTTCTATTAGAACAAAACACAAGTATTGAGAGAGTTACCCTAACACCTGAAGGAAATATTATTTCACCCAGTCAGGACGTTAATGCTAAAATAACCTCTTGGACACTTGAAGAAAACAACATTGTTGATAACCTTAGAACTGGCACAACCATTTCTGAAACCGAAGTCACTTCTCCTCCTTCTCCTGCCAAAACCTTGCTAAAATAAAAATGAGTTGAGATTAAGTTAATGAAAATGAGAAGAAAGTGCAAGAAATTGAGAAAAATGGTAAAAAAACTAGGGAAATGATTGGAAGAAGCAAACAAGGCTTGGAAGCCTAAGAAGGAATTGGCTCCCATGCGAACCCAAAGAGATTTTTTTACCAAAACGGTAGATACTGTTGAAGCCTCTGTATAGACTGATTTAATAGATATCGCTAAAGTTCCTGTACAAACTGATTTAATGGATAATCTTGAAGCCTCTGTACAAACGGATTTGATACACACTGCTGAAGTCTCTCTTTAGACTAATATGAAACTTATAGGAGATAAGGGGACTCAAATAGAGGTAACACTGCCTACACTCCTCTAGTAGAAAAAGCTGCCAATAAGAAGTTTCGCAATGAATTAATTCAAGTCCAGCATGAATTTGCCTAGTGTAAAAAGGAAGTAGTACTCTTACAGGAACATCAAGAAATACTAAAGTGATTCAATTACCTTTCTGCAACTGAGGAATAAACCTTTGCCCAGCTTAGGGAAGAAAGGAAAAAAGTGAAGAAAGCCCAAGATCAACTAGAACAAGTTAACAAGCAAATAAGTATGGTTTGCTCTCTTTACTCAGATGTATTGACTTGCAGGGAACCAACCACTAATTATACTTTATTCTTATTGGAAAGTTATTTATTGTTGAAAATAAAGGCTGTCAGGGAAGTAAAGCCCACTACCTTTAAAACCATTGAGGAATTTTTCCAGTGTTGCAATGAGCAGGATGAGTAGGTCCAACATCTTTTATGTGAATTGTATTTACAAAATTTCTTTCTAGAGCAGGATAGGGACAATAACCTAAGCCCCTTCATAGGGGAAGTTTAGATCCAAGATTTTTTGTCCTTTGCCAAAAACCAGACTAGATGGGCTAAGGCCTACAACACCTTTTAGAAAAGAGAGAATGGCCTAGATCTATGGGTAAGAGGGAGACCTACTAAACCCATGTACTTGTTTACCCAAAATAAGAAACTAATGCAAAAATAAGGTAGAGTGAATTAGTGATAAAAGGTGTTTTTAATAACGTAAAAACTGATTTGTCGTTGTCTTTATTGATAAGGAAGAAAAATAGGAAAACTATTGACCAGGATGACCAAACCACAACAAACAAAGAAGGCGATGGAATCATATCGGCTCCTATGAAGCACCAGAAGAAGTAGAGGCACGCCTACTCTTGGAGTGCTCAATCGATAGCCACAAAGCTGCAGTGTCTCATAATCAGAAGGATCAGTTACTACTTTCGCCTTTAAGCTATAAAAATACAAAGGTGAACAAGACAAGTGACAATAGTGTATTATAATCTTCTTGTAATAAATGTATTCGGACAAAATCATCATGTTTGTGCAAATGTATTTCTATGAATATTAATGAAGAATTTGGAGTTTTTAGGATTAAAAACTTCTAAGTATTCCTTAGTAGTAGGCTTCTAGAGCCTTTGGGCCCAGCCTTTCGGGTTATCCTGCTACTTTTGTGCTACACGTTTATTTATAGAATTTTCATTTCCAGTTATCCATTATGTTTCATAACATTATCATTTAATTGGTTAATCACGATATGTTATAACTTCCTTTTCACTAGACTAGATTTATCATTCATGTCCTCTTATCAGGAATTTATGCTTTTACATTTGTTAGACTAGTTTAAGCATGGTTGCTGCTCAATTTTTCATATACTTAATGTTTGGATCATTTCATCATGATTATGAGAGTTTGGTTGATATTTAATTCTAAAGGATGCTATTAGTTGATTAAAGGAGAATTCCATTGCAAAATCTATAATAATTCATTGTTGTTCAATTTATTAGGATTGTTGTTCAATTCATCAAGGTAGTTGTTCAATTCATCAAAGTGTGTTGTTCAATTACAATCTATTATTTCCAGTCTTGAGTGGTTATTTCTGCATAAGCTTAGAACATAATTAGCTCATTTGAATAATATGAAGTATTTCATAATTCACTTTCATGTTGGTTTGATTGAACATCGAGAATTAAGAAATATTCTTTATAACGATTTAGAGTAGTTAACCTTCAATGTCACTTGCATATATTTTTATTACACTCTTGAAATAAAAAGGCTTTCCCTCGGTTCATAATTAATTAAAAGCATTAAGGTTAGCTTTAAAACAGCCACCTTCATGACTCAACAAAACCCACGACCACCCTTGTACCATTCCATCGTGCCTCCATCCTCTACTCCATGGACCTTACCCCATAAGGTTCCCGTATGTATTTTAAGTTTATATGTGAGATGGTCGGGGTTATGGAGGGGGCCATTCCCCTCCCATATTTTCAAGAGCGGAGAACTTGTGCCATTCCATCATGCCTCCATCTCCTCTACTTCGTGAACCTTACCCCATAAGGTTCCCACATGTATTTTAAGTTTATATGCACCATGGTCGGGGGTCCGAAGGGGCCAGCCCCCTCCCATATTCTCAAGAGAAGAGAATTGAGCACTTATCACCAACGGAAATTTAAAAAGCTAAACATGTTTATATGCCACTAATTAAAGATTAGCCAACCTAACCTGTGTTAGCGCTAAATCCAAATTTATTAACATTTAATACGTGATTATCTTAAGCTAATGGCACTATTAACATGGTGGTAGAGATGTCAGAGTCTACCAAATGCAATGAAGCTCCAGTTTTAGTGGAGTTGTCTAGCTAGATTCCAGATTTAGTGGAGAAATTGTAGGAAAATTTGGTTTTCCCATAATTGACGCAATTTTTGACCAATTTTGGTTAATTGATATTCATTCTTGGTATATTTTGATGTTTTGGAGCCATTGGAGGAGGTTTCATAGGCAACAGGAGACTACAAACATCAATTTTGCAACATTGAAGCTAATACAAAGACCCATGCCATGGAAGCTGGACCAAGGAGATGTAGCCCATGATGGGTGAACTCCTTCTTCAAAACCATCTATATTTAAATTAGTTTTCTATGTTTGATGTGTTTTTATATTTTTTTGTTCAAATTTTAGTTTCCATGCTTTTATGATCTTGAAATACACTTAATCTCATCAATTTTGTTGATTTATCAATCATAAGAACATGTACAAACCCTTGTACAAGAAGAAAACCTAAGAATTTTCATATTAAATATAAAACTGATATTATCACATCATTAACTAACAATAAATTTCATGTCAGTATTATAACATAGTAAACAAAGGTTCATTCACTAATTTTTCTCCACTATTGAAATCATGGATAAAAGGTAGAAAGTACAAGGATCTTCCACTATATGTGCTATGGAAAATATGGAGGAGGTGTAATGCCATCATTTTTTTGTAGAAAAATATTGAGACACATGAGGGTGTCATCAAGACAGTGACGTTTTTCAATGAGATTAAGCTGTTGTAGAATAACAAAGGATATAGAGCCTTCAAATTTAAGGAATTTGGAAATATTTCACTATGGGATTATTTTATGGTGCAAGTGCTAATAGAGAATGTGGATGTGGTGTTGTTTTTTATCTAGAAAATGATAAAAACTTTCACTTATAGTGGGAGGGAGGAAGAGGGACAAATAGCAGAGCTGAAATCATTGCATTATGGGGAGTTTTGTGTGCTACCAAGTGGCTACGTATTGACAAGATCCACATTTCCAGCCATGTAAAAGGAATCATTGATTGGGTGAAGGGTAGAAATGATTTTAACCCTCCTATTCTAAATATCTAGATGTCTCACATGAAACCTTTGGTAAGGAATTTTTAAAATGTGATTTTTGATAATTTATACAGAGAACATAATGGGTCAGCTGATTTACGTTTGAAAATAGGTATTTGTAGGGAGAGAGGTAAGTTGTATTTCTATGTTTATGATAATGGATGGTTGATAGATGCATGTACCATCGACCATTCATAGGAGAATGACAGAACACAAAGTGTAATAGGGCGATGGAATAGAGATCAGAGAGATAGGGAAATACCCATGTGGCACTGTTAGTGATAGTAGATTAGTAGAAGAATTCATAATTTTGTGCACAACATTAGTATAAGGCTATTTGTGTCTGATGGCATTGCTACCCTGCCAAACCCACATTCTCAACTCTCATGTTGTATATAAAATTTTTGCACTTTAGATCTATGTCCCAAACAAATTTCAATCTGGACAAAATTAACAATTTAATGTGGAAGCTTTTGTATCTCAAATCACAGATTTGAGATATTAAAATAAAATTCTTATGGTTATAAAAAAAAACCACACAACCCAGATTTCAGTTCTTTTATATATGGAAGCTCTACTTTTCTACTGGCCTATGGTTAAAAACCATATTTAAAACTCCCTTCTCAACATTCGATTTTGATTTAAAAACCCAACAACCGTCATATTCAAGGTTTCTTTCATTTAATCTCCACCGTGAATATTTCTTCATATTTAATGTATGATTATAAAACCATATTAATAAATCCTCTCCACTTAAATTGAATAA
Organism: Pinus albicaulis; assembly: GCA_034641835.2. Classification (NCBI taxonomy): domain Eukaryota; kingdom Viridiplantae; phylum Streptophyta; class Pinopsida; order Pinales; family Pinaceae; genus Pinus; species Pinus albicaulis. Next base: position 846,003,713 of record CM076576.1, read on the forward strand.
CATTTGATTTAGCCTTAAAAATCAATGTTTTAAAACCCAACATTACAACTTCAATTTCAGATTCTTACCTCTTCATCCGATGGTTAAAACCATATCAACTCACTTATGAAATTGTTTTAATTTCACAACTTCAGAAATAAACCCAAAGCACATCAATATTTACACATGTGAAATTCAACCTTTCACAATTGGAAAAAAATCCAAATCTCATGTTAATAAATTAACATAGTCCTTACAACTTACTGTTTCACCAATACATATGAGTCGGTATCACCATATATAAGACTTCCCTTGACGAAAATTTTATTAACCTTCACCATTTCCATCGTTCACACATTACAATGTTTCATTGCACATCAAATACGCACTACAGCTCCATATCATCTACCGGCTTGGGTTTTCCTACAATTTGACCCGATGATCTAATGATCATCACACAACTAAAATGTGATCTTTTTAAATCTTCGAAGTCAAATCATATGACATTGATTTCAGCCCTACAACATTTAACCATCTTCATATGCATTGTCCACTATTCACTTAATCCAAATGTGGATGCACCATCGTGTTTTAAACTAGCTATCCAATGGACATCACATCATAAAGATGCACGAGCCTTGTCCATTAAGAACTATGCAATAAAAATGGTTTTAACTTACCATTTTTTCCACTCATCCATCAAGGAGTGATATCGTGTTCCAAATTCAAAATCTACTTACCACTTGTTTTTCAATGTGAAACCACCGGTTTAATCTTTCAAAACCACTTCAACGTTTCCCTGAACTCATGGTTCCACCTTCAAACTCTGTATCATTGGTTCTAAACTCATGGTTTCATTACTTCTTCTATTCCTTCAGTCAAGCCATCGTTGCACCAATTCTACGATTCCACTGTGACCAAGATTCCTTACTTCTGTTGGTTCCCTTTCCACGATTTATGTAGTGATATCAACCCTCAATAGGTTGACTTCTCATCACTGGTCAACGATTCCATTGTTCTACTTCTAATTATTAAACAAATATGAATCTGTTCAAAACTACTGTGACTTCCGCAGTCCACCGCAATGAGATCTCTTCGCTTCGCTCTTCAAATCAGATTCATCGTGGTTCCTCTCACTGTATTCTTTTCTTTGCTCTTTATTTTAACTCTGCATCAATAATTCCGCTCCACCATCATTCGATTTCACAATTCCCCTTCGTGGTTTCAAACAGAAACTCCCACAGTATTATATGGGTTTCAAAATAATATTGCCATATGCTGAATTTTGAATTTGAATTCGGATTTTCTTCTATGTCATCGATCCTTGCAGTGATCGATGACTGCAATTTCCTCAATCTCCCTCAAAAATATATGTAAACTCTCATATGCTATAATTAACATCAATTTACCTAGTCATATGTAGAATCACACTTCAAAACCCAATTACAGGGTTTAACATACAATTTCTTATTGAACAACATTCGTTACGCATATTCCAATACATCAATACATATGTATTTCAGAACAAATCCTTCATCTATCCATATGAACCAAATTACAAACGCCCTCTTGGTTCTGGCCTGATTTTAAAATCATTGGCCCTTCTATCCTCACTACTCTACACAACCCTCTTCCTTAATGCCTTGAGGCTTACATTTATAAAATTGATAATGAATCGACTCATCTCCCCTAACATCTCAACAAAACTCTTAAAATTCCAGATTTCCTAAATCTAGACAAAATCCCCAGATTTTCTAAAGCTGACTCTTCACATTCCTAACTAATTGAATTTCCCTATTCTCTAATCATTCGAGAGTAGTTAAAATTTTCTCCACATTTAATAAAATTAATTAAAACCCACTAAATTCATTACATAAAATATAACCCCTTTGAAGACTTAAAACTCCTAAGCCTATAAAACTACATGGAATTTGTTTTAGCCTAATGCCCCTGCATCAGACTCCCAAGGTCAAAATGAATCATGATCTCCCAATGTTGTTGATGCCAATGTTGCCTCTTTTGCCAGAAATGTTGCTATCCCGGTTGTTGCTAACATTGCTTTTTCTACTACAGATGCCACCCCACATGTTGCTAACTCCCAAACTTCTTGAATATCTCTTAAGATATCTCCCTCTGCAACATTCTCTTGCTCATCACCTGCAAATTCACCTTTAAAAAGTAAATTATATTTTAATTCTCTATCTGCAGTAACATAATCATTCATTTCTCCTTGTATACTAGTAATCATAATTAAATTCTTTAAACTAGTATCTGCTCCTATTTCTTTCACAACTTCAAGCAACTTCACTCTAGTGTCTACAATTTCATTCTCTTCTCCAAATGTTTTCAGCAAAAAATTCAGCCATCTATTCTCAAGCATTTCATCAATATGCTGCAAACTTGTTTCAGCATATTCTTCTTCTTCTTCCTTGACAATCTTTAGTAATTGTCCTTCACCCTCTTGATTGCTTCTAGAAATCAAATGAAGTTCCTCAATTTCTTCATTTTCATCATCTATCATAATACAATTCTGATTTTTCATCACTGTAGCAGTTCCAAAAGTCTATCCTCCAATCTTCTCTTGGCTCATCAAACAAGCCAATTATTCCCTGTCATCAACAGTAATAACAAGTTCCTTCACATGAGACATGATTGCCTCACCTTCCTTCTTCTGCAACAATTCATCTATATCCAAGAAAACTCCAAAATATGGATTGTCTCCTACAATACCTGTCAACACATCCAAATTTTTAGTTTCAGAATCATAAGATCCAATGCTCTCACTTGATGATTCAGTCACCAATTCTTTCCTTAGTAATCCTAAGTCTCTTCCAAGACTCAGAAAGTCTTCACTGTCTTAATTCATTTGCATCTTCACATTCTGTAGTCCCCAATTTTGAAATTGAGGTTCTCCTTCCTGCATTGAATCCTTTTTATTCAGCATAATCTCCAGCAATCCAATTTCTTCATTCCATGGATTAAAGTCTTCCACAGGGTTTTCCTCCTCCTTTATTTGACTGTCCAGTGGTGTCAAATTTTCTCCACCATCAACAGAATCTGTATTCACAAACCAATTGTGAAAACAAAAATCATAATGCCTCAGTTCCTCTCTTTCCTCTGCTAGCATTTTAGTATGTTGTCCTGAAATTCCCTCCTTCTCTATCACCACATCAATATGTTGATTCACGTTTTCCAAATAATTCTCTGAAGAATTCCCAAGATTGTCAACAAGTATTTCATTCACACCATTTGTCTCGATGATGTTTTCCTCTTCACTGTAGTGAACTCTGCCTTCTGCAATCTCCTTTTCATACTCTGAATTCTCCAACAAATATTCCAGCAATGCAATTTCTTTGTGGCATTGCTGAAGTATTTCATCATCATTTACTATCCCTGTATTCATACACAAACTTTCAGTTTGTAAACCACAAGCTTCAACATTGTCAACTCATATTTCACATATTAGTTCTTCAAACTGATCCTCGCCTTCTTCATTCACAAGAATTTATTCCTGTGCTGCAACAGTTTCCATCATAAATGCATCACTGCTTCCTTCAGTCAAGAGACATTCTCCAACATTGCATTTTACTTTAGAGTATTCATCTTTTGAGAGATACTTCTTCATACTTGTGATAGCTTCACAAGATTTCTCATCCTCCTCTGCAAAACCTGTAATCACATAACAATTATCAGTTACAAAAATACAAGGTTCTACATCATCCAGCTGATCTGGATTTACCCAATAGTTTAGGAAATCATCAATGATATCCTCTTCAGTAAGACAAACTTCTTGTTGTCTTATGTCTTCATCATGGTTCATAAGATCCTTCATAGACCTGTATTCTTTACCTGTACCTATGACTTCACTCTGTCCTGCTTCACAAACAAAAAATTCCTTTTTCAACTCATTTGCTCTGAGTTCTGCGCATTCCAATTGTACATTCCTCCTCTGTTCAAGAATTCTCATCTTTTCTGCAAACTGCATGTTCTCTTACCGATCTCTTCTTTGTTGTACCCTTGGCCACTTTAATCTCTTCTTCATGAGCCAACCAACTCTCTTGTTTTCCTCTATCATCATTTCCAGTTTATTAAAATGTTCTCTGATCTCAACTACCTCTTTCCAATACTATGCATTAGTCAATTTCTTCCCCATGCCATTTGTCCTGGCATCTTCTTCCTCTTTTCTATTCTGGCCTCTCTCAGAACCCCTGCTATCTCTTCTATGACTTTTGGAATTCATTTTATCCCTCATGGGTTCCTCACTCATAGCTGCACCAAGCCTCTACAATGGCAAGCTCTCCTACTGCCACTTACCTCACCAATCCTTTCCTCCGGATCTGGTCTTTTGGCAAGTACTGGTCCCCTATCTGCTGGAACCTTCTGAGCACTTTCTTATGCTCTCTCTAAGCTTCACTCCTCTATAAATTTTTAGAACTCATTCAACCTATGTTGAATCTCTTGAGGTTTTTCCACATTCTTCTTCCACTTAGAATCCATTGTTGGACTCCTTCATCACTGCTCTCAAAGATGTGATGTACTTTCCTGATATTTCTTCAATTTCTTGCAATCTAAATTCTGCAAACAATTCTTCAAACCAGAGTTAAATAATGCTCATCAACTCACCTTCCAAGGTCCCTCAGTGATCTTCCTGTTCCTCTCACCTGCACTACATCTTTGTATGCTGCAACCTTTATCAGTTCCAAAATCTGATTTGTTTTTATTACACATGCATTCAACAAAAATTTGAACTTTTAAAAAGAGATATTCCAGCTCTGATAACATTTGATGGCATTTCTACCCTACCAAACCCACATTCTCAACTCTCATGCTATATATAAAATTTCTGCACTTCAGATCTATGTCCCAAACCAATTTCAATCTGGACAAAATTAACAATTTAATGTGGAAGCTTTTGTATCTCAAATCACAGATTTGAGATATTAAAATAAAATTCTTATGGTTATAAAAAAACCACACAACCCAGATTTCATTTCTTCTATATATGGAAGCTCTACTTTTCTGCTGGCCTATGGTTAAAAACCATATTCAAGGTTTCTTTCATTTAATATCCACCGTGAATATTTCTTCATATTTAATGTATGATTATAAAACCATATTAATAAATCCTCTGCACTTAAATCGAATAACATTCAATTTCACCTTAAAACTCAATGTTTTAAAACCCAACATTACAACTTCAATTTCAGAGTCTTACCTCTTCATTCAATGGTTAAAGCCATATCAACTCACTTATGAAATTGTTTTAATTTCACAACTTTGGAAGTAAACCCAAAGCACAACAATAATTATGCATATGCAATTCAACCTTTGACAATTGGAACAAAATCCAAATCTCATGTTAATAAATTAACATAGTCCTCACAACTTACCGTTTCACCAATGCATATGAGTCAGTATCACCATATATAATACTTCCCTTGCGAAAGAATTTATTAGCCTTTACCACTTCCATCGTTCACACATTACAGTGTTTCATTGCACATCAAATACGTACTACAGCTCCATATCATCTAACAGCTTGCATTTTCCTACAAGTTGACCCAATGATCTAATGATCATCGCACAACTAAAATGGGAGCTTTTTAAATGTTCGAAATCCAATCATATGACATTGATTTAAGCCCTACAGCATTTAACCAGCTTCATATGCATCGTCCACCATTCACTTAATCCAACAATGGATGCACCATCGTGTTTTAACTCAGCTATCCAACAGACATCACATCACGAAGATGCATGAGCCTTGTACATTAAGAAATATGCGATAAAAATGGTTTGAACTTACCACTTTTTCCATGCATCCATCAAGGAGTGATATCGCATTCCAAATTCAAAATCCTCTTACCACTTCTTTTGCAATGCGAAACCACGGGTTTAATCTTTCAAAACCACTTCAAAAATTCCCAAAACTCATGGTTCCACCTTCAAACTCTGTATCATTCATTATAAACTCACAGTTTCAATACTTTTTCTATGCCTTCAGTCAAGAAATCGCTGCACCAATTCTATGATTCCACTATGACCAAGATTCCATAGTTTTGATGGTTCCCTTTGCATGATTTCTTCAGTGATATCAACCCTCAACAAGTTGACTTCTCATCACTGGCCAATGATTCCATTGTTCTACTTCTGGTTATTCAACAAATACGAATCCGTTCAAAACTACCGTGACTTCCGCAGTCCACTGTAATGAGAAATCTTCACTCTTCTCTTCAGATAAGATTCATCATGGTTCCTCTCACTGTATTATTTTCTTTGCTCTCAATTTTAACTTTGCATCAATAATTTTGCTACACCATCATTTTATTTCACAATTACCCTTCATGGTTTCAAATAGAAACTCCCACAGTATTATATGGGTTTCAAAATAACATTGCCATATGCCGAATTCTGAATTTGAATTTAGATTTTCTTCTATGTCATCGATCCTTGCAGTGATCAATGACTACAATTTCCTCAATCTCCCTCAGAAATATATGTAAGCTCTCATATGCTATAATTAACATCAATTTACCCAGTCATATGTTGAATGACACTTCAAAACCCAATTACAGGGTTTAACATACAATTTCTTATTTAACAACATTCATTACGTATATTCCAATACATCAATACATATATATTTCAGGACAAATCCTTCATCTATACATATGAACCAAATTACAAAAGCCCTCTTGGTTCTGCCCTGATTTCCAAATCATTGGCCCTTCTATCCTCACTACTCTACATAGCCCTCTTCGTTAATGCATTGAGGCTTACATTTATAAAAATGATAATGAATCGACTCAACTCCCCTAACAGCTCAAAAAAACTCTTAAAATTCTAGATTTCCTAAATCTAGACAAAATCCCTAGATTTTCTGAAGCTGTCTCTTCACATTCCTAACTAATCAAATTTATCTGTTCTCTAATCATTCGAGAGCAGTTACAATTCCCTCCACATTTAATTAAAATTAATTAAAACCCACTAAATTCATTACATAAAATATAGCCCCTTTGAATACTTAAAACTCCTAAGCCTATAAAACTACATGGAATTTGTTTTAGCCTAATTCCCCTACATCAGTGTCTCATTGAGCATTTTTAGCAAGATAAATGTTTTTGAAAAATTTGTATTTTGATAATTTTTTAACAAGTGGGATGTAAAGTTGGGCTGAGCATAAGGAATGAAAGTTCAGGGAGATTTTTTTTCTGCTGAAATAAAAAAATCCAAATCTAAGCAGAAAAATCAAATGTCCTCTACTCTAGATATGGATAACGAAAATGATTAAATAGACCCCGAGTTTAGGTTTTGTACACTATAAAAGATGAAAAAACATTTTCAAATGTGGATATAAAAACTTGTATTTCCTTCTTAACATATCATCTTTGTATCACGTGGAACCTAAGGAAGGATTCACCATTCACAACAATATAGCGATGGAAGAGCATGGGAGCAAGAAGAAAAGGAATAAAAAAACAAAAGATCAAATGTCATTGCCCCAACCAGACATAAATTTTTTTGGGAGCTCGCAGTTTCTCCCATCTGAAGAGGTCACTGAGTCTCTCCATGAACACCAGCCTCATCCTCAAGAAGAATAAGAAGAGGAAGAGATGACAGAGAGGGTTTCTTCATACATCTATTATTTGTAGAGCCTGGGATGGAGAGAGTGGTGCAATGACAAAGACAATAGAATGCTTCCCAATATTTTACCATATTCACGATGAGAAAAAAATTTATGATTGATGTATAGTAATGGGCTATGATGGGATGGATAATATAAATTTTTTTATCTTTCTAGTAACGAAAATCCCTTTGGTATTAAGTCAAGGATGATCCTTCTAGTCCCCGCTTTAGGGTGTTTGGTTTTATTTCTACTTCTAAATGCCCCTTTATTGTAGTAACAACCCATAAATTATGAATTTGTATTTGATAGGTATTTAGGCATCTTGAGGTGTATCTACTAGAAAAAAAGATCTACAGAGCCCCTAACTACTCACTTAATTTATATGTTATGTAAATGTATTGATCTCAATGTAAATATTGGCATACCTATGCTTTAGCACACCCATTATGTACCCCAAATGGTACCCTTACCATATGTATGTCCCACACTTTTCTCAAGAATTATTAAAGATGATGTTACTCTCATTCATATTCAATTGGTGTTCTTTCCAATCCATGATGGTAGGCCATAGCTCTCTACCCCATCATTTAGTGAATAAAAAATGTCTTGAACAAAGTAGATTTGTTAAGAAGGCGAATACAATTCCTTCTCTTGACATGGGGCTTTCTTCTTCAACAAAGAAGAATGTTAAAAACCTTGAGAAAAAATGGTTAATTGATAATTTCATCGACCTTTGGCCTTTTTATAGCTCATTTTTGGACTAGATATCTAATAATTGGGAAAATTATGAACCCGTTGGTATTTTTTATTATGGAAAAGGCTAATATGCTTTTATTTTTTACAACAAGGAAGATAGATATCTAATATTTAGATCTAGGGCTTATTTGATGGGTTCAAAGGGAATGTTTCTCACCCAATGAACTCTATATTTCAATCCCAACATGATTTCTTATGTGCATGTATGGAGTAGATTGTTGTATCTACCCCTTATTTGTGTGGGTGAAGTTATTTTAAAATCTACTAGAGAAAAATTAGGTCACTATGTTACTTATTCATATGTAAAGGAGAAAAACTTCTCATGTGCTAGAATTTAGGTTGAAATGGATTTTTCAAAAGGATTCCATGAGGCGATTCAACTTGACATTAAGAGTTGGAGACATCTTCAAGCCATGGATTATAAGCAGATCCACTTTAAATGTAATTCTTTCCAAGAGTATGGAAGCTTTGCGAAAAATTTCTCCTAAGGATCTAGTATCTCAACCAGTTTTTATCCCAATCCCATATTTTCAACCTAATGATAAGGAAGGAGCATTCATACAAATTTCAAGAAAAATAAGAATAAATTGTCTAAGAGGTCTCATCCTGCCAATAGGTCTAGATTTTGATAGCCCTCTCCCTCTAGTTATATATTTGGAGCTATTCCATCTTCGAGGGCTGAAGACTAGGCTAAAGAAGCCCAGTATCATCCAACTCACCGTTATGATCAGTGAATTCTAAATTAAATGCATTCATATACCATCATTTCTCCCATGAAGGAAGAGGTTCTAACTAAGGAAAATTACAAAATTGTTGCTTTGGAAAACAAGGAAGAAGAAGTTGAAAGAGAGGAAGAGTAGGTGGCCAACCGTTCCAACTCTTCTCCTTTCTATTATGATGTTTAAAAATCAATGCATGTACTTCTCCTCCAATAACACTATGTACAAATGATAAAATAAAGAAATCAAGCATTCTTTTGAGTCTTATGGATCTAATGGGGATTCAATTTTACTAAAATCTTAAAAATATTTTGTTTTTTCATCACTTTCTACCAACTATGAGTGAGAATCCTCTCCTAGACTCAATAAATGGTATGTTTAAGCTCTAATATGTTTAGTAGTGTATTTCCCACTTTTTCAATTTAAATGTACCAATTTTCATTCATTTAATTGTACGATCCTTATCCTTATGTAATTTTTTTATTAATACAAATTTCCTATAACAATTTGAAAAAATAAAAGTAAACAGCTAATTGTAAATATATAATATTTCTCCAAAACCATTTATTTATGAAAAATATATAAAATATCTATCACATATACATACAGTGGCCTGGACTAGTGTAAATAAAATTCGTCCAAAATAAGCTAAGTATGAAAAGAATAAATTAATCACCTATCCAAATCAAAACAAAAATCTCAAATGTCGGCTCCGTGGATATAGATAATGAAAATTATTAAATAGACCCCAAGTTTAGTTTTGGTACACTATAAAATATGAACATGGTACACTATAAAAGATGAACAAACGTTTCAAGACGTGGATATAAAACCCTAGCTTTCTTTTTAACATATCTTCTATGTGGTGCGTGGAACCTAAGGAAAGATTCACCATTCTCAACAGTATAGTGATGGAAGTGAACATGAATAAGAAGGCAAGGTATGAAAAGATAGAAGATGACATGGCATTTCTCTAACCACACATAACTTCTGGTGCGACATCACAGGTTCTTCTATTTGAAGAGGCTAGTGAGCCTCTCTATGAAAACTAGCATCATCCTCAAGAAGAAGAGGAAGATACCATAGAGAGAGTTTCGTTATCGATCGATTATTTTCAGAGCCTACAAAGGAGAGAGTGGTGCGATGACAAAGACCATAGAAAGCTCCCAAATATTTTTTGGGAGTATCATTTACAAGCATTTAACTTTGTAAAAGACGCAGTAGTTACCAATATGCTCATTTTCCATGACATATTAGTTGTACTTTATAGGTGGTATTGTCTTGTTCCATTCCGACTCTATGGACCATAACAATGAAAATTCAACAATCATGCAAAAGGTGAAATCCCACGGGACTGATGAGGTCATCCAAATGACCATTATAGCTGAATGCGAAACTGATTTTGTACTCATGAAAAACCTATTCATAGTAGACCTTAGCATTAAGTTTATTCCCGAAAGTGGCTATTACGGTGTTGTGCAATCACCGAGTAGAAATAAACACAAGGTGCTACAAGTTATTTCAGGGGGATTTCTATTGGAGATGGGTTATGAGGAATTTTGGCCGAGTGTGGAGAGGCTAAGTGAGAAATCCCTTATGGGAAGGTGGAAACATCTCAAAATTTCAGGGGTTCAAGTGAAGGTCTCGATAGAGGAGGTTTGGTATGTTATCATAAAATATAGATCCAATGTTAGTTTGTTACATAACGGTTGGTTGTGCTTCCATTTCCTCTATCAAGAGGATGCAAAGTTAATTTTGATAGAGTCATGGTTGAAGGAAGGGGGTTCTTGATACTTCAAATATGGAAAGCAAGCATTTACTCGATGGCTAACATTCCCAAGAAGTAACTATTTTGGGTTAAGCTTCTCAGTTTACCCCTGGAACTATGGAAAAAGGTGGTAGTAAAATAGATTTCCATCTGTATTGGAAGGTATTTTTTTTGGGATGGAGGCAACTTTGGTTAGCTCGATAAGAGACTCGCCTGGGTCATTGTGGATTTGGATTTGGGGCGAGGGATTTTGGAGGACCTGGTGGTTAATTTGGGTAATATCATTGTAAAGCTATTAATTGACTATTGGGGACTACCTTTTAGGTGTCTTAAGTGCCACAAGACGAGTTATTTCCATGTTGTTTATCAATACTATAGTCTCTCGAGGGGGGGATATGATTTCTAAGGGGTTGGTGAAGGACTGGACTACAACACTCGAACATCATCAAAGTTTCATGAGGGACTCTCGCCGACAATGCAGACTCCAGAGGATTTGAATCAATGCGACAACTCACAAGGGAGTTGGACACATCTAGTAATTTGGTGTATGATAGTGATAATAACTATAATCGTATATCTTTTACTATTGATGATTTCCCGAGAGCTCTTTTGGAAGGCTATTTTATTAGTATGACTATTGTTAAGGGTATTTCGAATATATTTTTGGATACAATAGTTTATCTTTGTTTTACCATGCCCAGAGTGAGTCTCGTGTCCTCCTTTGATGTTATATTTGAAGATAGCCATAAGCCATGTTCAGTTTTTGTTAATGTGGGTTCTTATGAATCATTTTTTGCATCTAGAACTATGTTTTCTCAGTCTATTCCGCTGATAAGGAGGTAATTATTAGTAGCCATGTAAACCATCCCTCACCCTTTCTGGGCCCTGTGTTATATGTTGAAAATCTAGGTAGTGGGGCAGGTTCCGATTGGGAGGGTAAGGTCATGAGGGATTTGTCCATCCCCCTAGTGAGTAGGTCCACTCTCACATTGGTTTTTTCTGTTCTCCATAACATGTTTTCAATTATGGTCATTTACTAGTACACATCAATCCATTCAGGTCCACTATTTCTACCCGTAAGGAATGTAATACTAGAAAATGTATATTATATTCTATCTCTTTGGACTATGATATGGAATCATTACTCCATGATTCAAAGGATATGGTTCCCCTATATATAAAGAGGTAATTATTTGTGCCTACTCGAAATTCAGGTAAATCCACACAACCTCCTTTCCTTTCACATAGGAAATAACATATGTCGAGATACAAGAAAGTATCGAACTGTAATCCTGGTGATTTTTTTCTAACTCCAGATGAGTATCTCTATCTTGATGTCACTTTCATGGTCGAGGCGATTTTGAGTTCAATTTTTCAAAGTATCTGTCCCTTGAGAGGGGATAAGTATGCTTCAATGGTTCTAGCATGATTATTTTATCCTTAAATGTGAGGGGTTTGGGAGCTAAATTAAAAATCATCTCTTTTCATGGTATTGTTAATGTGTACCAGCCATATATAATTTTTCTACAAGAAACAGTTCGAGTATGAGAAAGCATGGAATTCTATGTTACGGATCTGTCCTGGTTGGCATGTTTGTGCATCCGATGCTTGTCTATTCTCTGGAGGGTTGGGGGTAATGTGGAACCGTAGATTTCTAGAGTTAAATTATTTTCATTTATTTCTAGGAATTATCCTTAATGGTTATATAATGATATCGGGATAGAGGATCATATTCTGAAATATTTATTCTCCATATGTTGGTCGAAACAACTTTTAGGAAAAAGTGGTCAATTATGGGTTGTTGGGAATCAACTCTTTCCTCGTGGCTGGGGATCTCAATTTTTCATTGGGGGAGGATGAGGTGTTGGAAAAATATACTGGCTCCCACATGGAGGAATGGAGAAACTGGGGAGGGAATATCCAAAAGGCTAGAGATGTTCTTGCTAAGTCGAATCTCCTTAATAATATGAAGGAGATGAATTCTAGTACTATTCCTTGGCACATGTCAGATCATCAACAAATTATGATAACCTGGAATGCGATGTGGGGAAGGAGGGCTAACCCATTCAATTTCAATCCTCGGTGGCTTAAAATGGATGGATTTAGATATATGGTTAGTAGGGTGTGGCGTATTCCCATCATTCTAACTAGCAGGTCTCCTATGATTACTTTCCATCGGAAACTCAAATGGCTAAAACTTGAGACTAGGAAATGGATTATTGCGAAGGAAAAGGAAGACTTAATTCTATTATTTCACATCCATAATAATATTTAGAAAGTGTGATATTAATTATCCATATTATTTCTTGGTGGACTATGGATATATAATTATCTCGCTAGAGGGGTGTGGGAGGGAAATTATGTAGGGGTTGGAAAAAAAAAAAAAAAAAAACTTGGAAAAATGCTACGGATAGGAACTCCAAATATTTTCATAATAAATTTAACCTCAGGAAGTAAAAAAAATCATTAAATAGATCAATTATGTGGATGGGAATATTTATACTTCTCAAGACTCCTTGGAATCAACAGATGTGAGACATTTTGATGGGAGTTTCTCTACGTGGATGCATCGATATGTGGATCAAGCCCCATTTATTGATATGATTCCATAATTATTGTCGCAGGAGGATAATACTAATTTTATTAGATTGACATCCAACGAGGAACTAGTGGCCACTTTGATGGATTATGTGAAGGAAAAAAGTCCCAGGCCGGGTGTCTAGGGGGTTGAAAAATTTATCTCTTTTGAGGAGATGATGCTCTAAGATTTAGATAACATGGCAGAAGAAATCAGGATTATGAAATTTATCATTGGGGCCATAAATGGTACATTTATTGTGCTAATCCTAAATTAAAAGGATTTGGAAACCTTTACAGATTTTATACCCATTGCCAAGTGCAATTCATTTTATAAAGTAATGTCTAAACTGATTTCGAGGAGGCCTTAGGCTATCTTGAATAATTTCATTACAAAGGAATAGTTTGGATTCTTCAAATGGAGACAGATCCAATATGAAATAGGAATTGGGCTACAGATGATGTAATCTATTAATAAAAACTCACAACATTCATGCCTCATGAAGGTTGACCTATGTAAAGCCTACGATTTCATTGATTGGGAGTTTCTTTTACTGATTTTGATTAAATTGGGAACGAATGCAGAGAATTGCAGATGGATTATGCGATGTGTTAAGACAAAAAAAGTTACAGTAATTATTAATGTCCTTCCATCAAAGTTCTTCTCGGCATACAGAGGATTGAGATAGGCATCGGCACTGTGACCTATACTTTTTATATTCGTGGTTGATATTATCAGTAGGAAAGTGAAGGCTATTAGGTAAAATAGTATTATCAAGGGGGTTAAAGTTTTCTAGGTAGCAATGGCTAACGTATCTCATGTTTGTAGATGAATTATTCTTTGGGGAACATACCAATATGGAGGAATGGACAACTAGTGACAACTCTATAAAGGCTTTTGGGGCAGCTTCAATTTTTATTATGAATGTGGCTAAATCCCTTCTCATACACAAAGGGGAGATGTACAACAAAGTATAGATTATCATTGACCTCTTTGGTGTGTCTTATAATACTTTAGCTAAAAATTTCACATACTTCAGGTTTATTCCAAAACCTAATGGATATAATAGGAATAGAGATTGGAATTGTCTCATTGAAAAATTCAACATGAAACTAGATTATTGAACTCATAAGTGGATGTCTATGGGCGAAAGACTCATTATTCTTAAATTGGTTTCCCAAAATCTCCCCATCTATTAGATGCATATTTTTATGATGCCAAAGGATATCCTCCAGACGATCCAATTGACCATGAGTATGTTCCTTCAATATGGTGCTAACTTAGGTACTAAAGCTATTAAAATTCATCTAGTTTGGTGGCCTATCATTGCCATGTAGATTGATGAGGGGGGCTAGGGTATCATCGAACTTAGTAATTTTAACAAATCCCTTCTCATAAAAAATATGTGCATAGAATTTCAGGTATAACGTATTTGGTCTAGCATCATCTAAGTTAAATATCTATGTGGCCAATATTTCACCTCTTGGATTATAAATGGTGTTAGGAGGAAAGTTCAGATGTCCTATATTTGGAGAAGTATGTATTAGTTTATGCAAATACTTATGGGAAATGTGAGATGGGAGGTGGGGGATGGTTCATGGATATAGGTAAGTCTATATTCCATCGTTCACATGTACGAAAAACATACCTTATCCTTACAATTCTTAAATCATTTGCACAGTATCCATATTTTCTTTTTGAAGCAGGGTATATGTCCGGGGACACAAAATTTAGACAGGCGGGCTTGGAGGTCGGCTGAGGACATGGGACTACCTAATATATTTCACAAGGAATGGGAGTATTATACTAATGGTCTTAGACATACAAGGATCACCCTCACTAACAATGAGGACCACATGTGATGGGTGGGTAAGCTAAAGAAGGGGAGCCCAATGGTCAAAAACACAATTTGCAATACTCACAGTGAATCGGGGACTTAAAGTCTAAAACTTTTATCAAGAAATTTGGAAATGACATGCACCTAATAACATTAAATGTTTTGGTTGGCTCACGTTTCACAACTCGATATTTACGTGGCATAATCTCCAAAGTATAGGGTTTGAGAGGTTGGTTATATGCATTATGTGCAAGAAGGGTGAAAATGAGATTAATCATATGCTTATGGATTTTCCATATGGTAAGGATATATGGGATGGAGTGACGGGATATTATAACATACCAAATAAAGGTTCCTTCACTAAATTGTCTCTACTATTTAAAGCATGGATAAAACACATAAAGTAAATGGATCTTCCACTAGATGTTCTATGCACAATATGGAGGAGGTGTAATGCCATCATTTATTTGTAGAAAAATATTGAGAAACATGAGGATGTCATCAAGGTAGTGACATTTTTCAATGAGTTTGGGCCAATTTAGAATAATAGAGGATATAGAGACTTCATATCTAAGAAAATTTGGAAATATTTCACTGTGGGATTCTTTTATGGTGCAAGTGCTAATAGAGAATATGGATGTTGTGTCTTAATTTATCTAGAAAACGATAACTACTTTCACTTGTAGTGGGAGGGAGGAAGAGGGACAAATAACACAGCTAAAATCATTGCATTATGGGGACTTTTGTGTGCTACCAGGTGGCTACATATTGACAAGATCCACATTTTCAGCAATGCAAAAGGAATCATTGATTGGGTGAAGGGTAGCAATGATTTTAACCCTCCTATTCTACATAGTTTGATGGATAGCATGAAAATTTTGGTAAGAAATTTTCAGAATGTGAGGTTTGATCACTTATACAGAGAACATAATGGGTTAGTTGATTTAATTTTGAAAATATGTATTGGTAGGTAGACAGGGAAGTATTATTTTTAGGCTTGCGATAATGGATGGTTGATAAATCCATGTACCATTAACTATTCATAAGAGAATGAATGAACACAAAGTGCAATAGGTCGATGGAATATATATCGAAGAGATAGGGAAATACACAAGTAGCACTGTTAGCGATAGTAGATGAGTAGAAGAATTCATAATTTTGTGCACAACATTAGTATAAATATTTTAGTGTCTTATTGAGTATTTTTAGCAAGAAAAACATTTTTGATAAATTTGTATTTTGATAATTTTTGAATCAGTGGGATGTAAAGTTGGGCTGAGCATAAGGAATGAAAGTTAAGGGACATGTGTACTACCTTTTATTAATATGTGAAGTAGCTTTTTTTTCTACTCAAAGAAAAAATCCAAATCCAAACAGAAATCTCAAATGTCAACTCCCCTGGATATGGATACCGAAAATGATTAAATAGACCTCGAGTTTAGTTTTGGTATATTATAAAATATAAAAAAATGTTTCCAGACATGGATATAAAAACTCATTTTTCCTTCTTAACATATCTTCTTTGTATTGCGAGGAACCCAAGGAAGTATTCACTACTCTCAACAATATAGTGATGGAAGAAAGTGTGAATAAGAAGGAAAGGCATGAAAAACAAAATATGAGATGCCATTGCCCCAACCAGACATAAATTTTGTTGAGAGATCATAGTTTCTCCCATCTGAAGAGGTCACCGAGTCTCTCCATGAACACCAGCCTCATCCTCAAGAAGAAGAAGAAGAGGAAGAGATGACAGAGAGAGTTTCTTCATCCATCGATTATTTCTAGAGCCTGGGAAGGAGAGAGTGGTGCGATAACATAGACAATAGAAAGCTTCCAAATATTTTACCATATTCACGATGAGCAAAGAACATTATGCTTGAGGTATAGTATTGGGCTATGATGAGATGGATGATATAAAATTGTTTATATTTATAGTAGTCCAAACCCCTTTGGTAGTAAGTGAAGGATGATCCTTCTAATCCCTGCTTTAGGGTGCTTGGTTTTATTTCTACTTCTAAATTCCCCTTTATGGTAGTAACAAACCCTAAAATTATGATTTTGTATTTGATAGGTATTTAGGCATCTTGAGGTGTTATGTAAATGTATTGATCTCAATGTGAATATTGGCATACCTATGCTTTAGCACATCCATTATGTACCCCAAATGGTACCCATACCATATGTATGTCTCACACTTTTCTCAAGAATTATTAAAGAAGATGTTACTCTCATTCATATTCAATTGGTGTTCTTTCCAATCCCATGATGGTAGGCCATAGCTCTCTACCCAAGTACATTTGTTAAAAGGGTGAATACTATTCCTTCTATTGACATGGGGCATTCTTCTTCAACAAAGAAGAATGTTAAAAACCTTGAGAAAAAATGGTTAATTGATAATTTCATCGACATTTGGCCTTTTTATAGCTCTGTTTTGGACTAGGTATATAATAATTGGGAAAATTATGAACCCATTGGTATTCTTTATTATGGAAAAGGCTATTATTCTTTTATCTTTTACAAGGAAGATAGAGATCTAATCTTTAGATCTAGGGCTTATTTGATGGGTTCAAGGGGAATTTTTCTCACCCAATGAACTCTATTTTTCAATCCCAACATGATTTCTTATGTGCATGTATGGAGTAGATTGTTGTATATTCCCCTTATTTGTGAGGGTGATGTTATTTTAAAATCTACTATAGACAAATTAGGCCACTACGTTACTTCTTCATAGGTCAATGAGAATAACTTCTCATGTGCTAGAATTTAGGTTAAAATGGATTTTTCAAAAGGATTCCATGAGGTTATTCAACTTGACATGAAGAGTTGGAGAATATTCAAGCCTTGGACTATAAGCATGTCGCCTTTAAATGTAATAGTTTCCCAGAGTATGGGAACTTTGCAAAAATTTAGCCTAAGGATTGAGTATCTCAACCACTTTTTATCCCAATTCCATCTTTTGAATCTAATGATAAGGAAGGAGCATTAAAACAAATTTCAAGAAAACATAAGAATCAGTTGTCTAAGAGGTCTCATCCTGTCAATAGGTCTAGATTTTGATAGCCCTCTCCCTCTAGTTATATATTTGGAGCTTTTCCATCTTCGAGGGTTGAAGACTAGGCTAAAGAAACCCAATATCATCCAACTCACTATTATGATGAGTGAATTATAAATCAAATGCATCCATATACTAAGTAAAATGACAAAATCGTTGCTTTGGAAAAAAGGGAAGAAGAAGTTGAAAGAGAGAAAGATGAGGTCGTCAACCTTTCCAACTCATCTCCTTTCTATTACGATGTTTAAAAATCAATTCATGTTCTTCTCCTCCAATAACACTATGTAAAAAAATTAAAACAAAAAAATCCAGCATTCTTTTAAGTCTTTTGAATGTAATTGGGGTTCAGTTTTACTAAAATCTTAAAAATATTTTGTTTTTTCATCACTTTGTACCAACTATGAGTGAGAATCTTTTCCTATACGGCAATGAATAATAAGTTTAAGCTCTAATATGTTTAGTAGTGGATTTCCCACTTTTTCAATTTAAATGTAATAATTTTCATTCATTCAAATGAAAAATATATAAAATATCTGTCACATATACATACGGTGGGCTGGACTAGGGAAAATAAAAGTCGCCCAAAATAAGCTAAGTATGAAAAGAATAAATTAATCACCTATCCAAATCCAAACAAAAATAGGAAATGTCGACTCCCATAGATATAGATAGTGAAAATGATTAAATAGACCCCGAGTTTAGTTTTGGTACACTATAAAAGATGAAAAAAAGTTTCCAAACGCGGATATAAAAACCTGCCTTTCTTTTTGAATGTATCTTCTGTGTAGTGTATGGAAGGATTAACATATATTATGTGTAGTATAGCGATGGAAGAGCGCATGAATAAGAAGGCAAGGTATGAAAAAACAGAAGATGAGATGACATTGCTCCAACCACACATAACTTTTGCTACGACCTCGCAGGTTCCACACATTCTTATATTTGAAGAGGCTATGGAGTCTCTCTATGAAAACCATCATCATCCTCAAGAAAAAGAGGAATAGAACATAGAGAGAGTTTCTTTATCGATCGATTATTTTCAGAGCCTGCAAAGGAGAGAGTGGTGTGATGACAAAGAGCATAGAAAGCTCCCAAATACTTTCCGGGAGTATCACTTGCGAGAATTCAAATTTGTAAAAGACGTTGTAGTTACCAATATGCTCATTGTCCACGACATATTATTTGTAATTTATAGGTGGTATTGTCTTGTTCCATTCCAACTCTATTGAAAAATGTTGCTACTTCTCCATAGCCTAATTCTTCGAGGTATTTCATTTAAAAAATGTGCAACATTTGCACTTTTATTTCTTTAATCAATTCGTCAACATTTCCTGTGATAATTAAATCATCTACATGTAAATAAATAAAAATAATTTTCCCTTTTTCATCAAACACAATATATAGATTTGGCTCATTTTTTCATACCATGACCTTGGTGTATATTTCAATTCATATAATTCATTCAATTTGTAGACTAATTGTTCTTACCCTTGTTTGATAAACCCTTCAGGTTTTTTTAAATAAACCTCTTTTTCAAATCTCCATTTTGAAAGGTTGATTTCACATCTAGCTCGTGCAAAATCGAAAGGTTGATTTCACATCTAGTTAATTGTATTTAAATTAGCAACAAGAGAAGGTTGTTGGTGGTGGTAGTGTGGTAATATCAGCCTTGTAATGATAGATCGGTCTCGTGTTCGATCCTGAGCAAGGTCGTGGCATGTTGAGCAAGTAGTTAGACTAAATTCAGCCAAAGCCCAGAACCTTTTTCCCACGTGGTGTAGAGCAATCGGTGATTGGCTGTGTTGTTAAGGCACTCTGTATGCAAGGTCACCGAGTTGAAACCTGTGGGTGGGATGGGAGGAGAAAAAATGGAAAGATTAGGATTAGTCTAAACTACCAAAAAAAAAAAACTTAGCAACAGGAGAAAAATTCTCCTCATAATAAATACCTTCTTTCTGTAACCTTTAGCTATGTCATTCCTTAGTCGAATTGCATTGATAATTCTACTTGCATCACTCTATTCTTATTTTTGACGCTATTGTTGCTGCACATGGTTGTATTTAGCTTCATCATTACTATCTTCAATTAGAAAATGCATGTGCCACTCCTGATAGCCTTTGTCTATGTTCCCTTCACCAACCTGTTCATGAAATATGACTCCCCTACTCACAAACACCTTGTGAGTAGATGGATTAAAGATTTTATATGCTTTAAACTCATAAAAATACCCTAAAAATATACATTTTTCTCTCCAATAAAAAAAAAAGTAAAAATGTATATGTATCAATGAAAAAAATAACCAAATCCTAGTGGCCAACATTAATTATCCTTGTGTGAATCTAATATGGGTCCATATCACTCAAATATTTTTTTTTCTGCATTGATAGTCAATGTGACTCATATGTGTAATAACAATAATTCATTGACAATTAAAGAAATGTAAAGCCTTGTAAGATTATACCTTGCATCTATTGTAGAGGGAAAACATCTAGAAAAAAGAGAACTCTTTCGACCAGAACTAGAAGAAGACAAGGAAATTGACTTTCAAAATTGCAGAGGAATGATTTATGAAAAGAATGAGAGGGTATTCCAAAAAAAATTAATTGAAAGAGTACACAAAACTGTTTAGAATTCCAGATCCCAGTGAAAAAAAAAAGGTTAACTTTGGAAGTCCAAGAAATAGGGACATGTTCATCATGCTTAAAAATAAGAACCAAGATGAAAGGAAGTCTTATTGAGAATTTATTCCAAAGCGAATTGAGAACTCTAAAAATAATTTTTCATACTTGTCTCTCCATGGTGCAACAATAAATTTGTGAACTTTTCTTGCCCTCATAGAATAGTTGTTCAGTAATAAGATCTAGAGATGGAGGTTGTGGATATATCTTCTGAATTTTTTCAAATGATAAAATAAAATGGCATTCTTCTTACTTTCCTACCTCGATATTTAGAAAAAATAAGTTTATTGTGTGTCATATATATAAGTGTTTGTTAGAATATTAATCATGACGCCAGTTGTGACTATTCATGTGACGAAAAACTATGTTCATGTTCCGGTGAAGAAATATTTTTCGGTGTTGTAGGTAAGAGAGAAATAAATAGTCCGCAGGGTAATCGACAAAAACATAGTCACTATTGAACCTGAAGCTCATGCATGTATAAATAACAATTTTTATAGATTAATCCATAGAGTGACTATCACTATTGAACTTGCTGCTCATGCATGTATAAATAAAAATGTTTATAAATGAAATAATTAATCTCTTTGTGTGAATACTCATTTATGATATGGGATAACAGCTAAGGGTTGTAAGGGCTTGGTGGTTTGGTTGTGTGTAATCCTAAGGTCTGTGTGGAAGAGTGGCTAATCCCTATGGATTTATATGGACCTGATAGAATAGTGGTTGAGAAATGGGATTTAGGAATGTAGGTCTTGGATATATGGTTCGAATTTTTTCAACTAATAAAATCATTTGCCATCTGTCCTACTTGGCCACCTCTCTATTTATCCAAAATAAGTGTTGTATTGTGCATCACAGAAGGAATTATTTATCTTTATGATTTACAAGGTGAGGTTGTGGTCAAATTTGCTAAAAATAGCATTTTTGACATCATCTCTTTACTAGGTTCGTACATTACAACCAAAGAGGACATTTCGATTTCTGTTTGCGGTTTTGGCCATTATCATGATGGACCTGAGACCATCAATATTAGTATCATTTTTTACAAGAAAAATCCCGAGAAATATTACAACTGATGCTCGAAATTGTGATTCTGAGTTTAGAGGCATGGCCTTCCAACATATGCACCTCTAGGCATTCGCATATGATGAAAGGACTCATGATATTATGTCAGGAACTACTAGGGGAACTATTTTTGTATGGTCGAATAAATTGTGTTGTGACGTGCCAAATAAAATAAATGTCATTGTTTTACCAATCTCAAGGATGTTGATGAGGATGAAAGAGGAAACGTGGAGTCTGGACAATAGCTCACCACTCCACCTAATTTAGTGTCTAACCCTTCGAAATTTTATCCAACTTTGAAAGAAGAGTTAGTAGGTTTATATTAACTAATTATGAATTATGTTTATTTTGAATATTTCTTTAAAATTTTAATCCAATGAGTAATTATAAAGCCAATAGTAAGGATACAATTAAAAAAATATACATATATAAAAAATTAATTATTAAATATATATATAGATCTATATGACAATGATCACGTGTGCCTATAAATCGCAGCATATGGGAATTTGATCTGTATTTTGCATGTAAAAGCCTAAAATCATTCAAACCTACTATTATGGGAATGTGATCATGGATTCTCAATGCAAAAGTATAAAATCGGAGCATATGTGTTCATGCGATAATGGATTCACAATGTAAAAGTCTAAAATCAGGGCACAAATGATTTCAGAGTAAAGAATTGCTAATTGAAAATACTTGAATATTTTGGAAATATTTTTTCTAGAGATGTGATTTTAACTTAGATCATAATAATGAAATTTATGAAATCAGAATTAGCAAATTGGTTGTAGGTTCTTTTTCAAGGTCTTCAGCGAATTTCAATGTACTACATAAAACAACATTAAATATCTAATTGGTTACCATTTTGTTTTGAATGTCTTCAATGGATTTCAATGTAGTATGTAAAACAAAATTCTCAAACATAGTAATGAACTTGCAGTATTGATAACTTTCATGTTTCTGACTTTTCTCTTCTTTACACCTCTATTGTGACATTTTTGTCCGTTAAGATGAAGGAGGAGATTGGGATGAGGAGGATGAATGTGGAGACCATGAGAATGAGGATAAAGGAAGATACCACCAGGTTATGCTCATCATAGAAGATGATTATTATCAGGATGCCTTGCCAATATCAATTCGAGGATGATCAAGGAGGAGATGAGGAGGCCTTGCCAATATTAGAGGATGATGAGGAGATGAGGAGGCTCAACAATAATGATGGGTTAGAGGACGAGATCTCTAGACATGAAAATATGCCCTCGCACAACCTAAATTAGTGTCTAACACTTCCAAATTTTATACAACTTTGTAATAAAGAGTTAAATATGTGAACATCATTGGTTCTAAATTCCATGGGTACATAGTGATTTGAAGGTTAATGGTTCGTAACTATATAAAATCTATCATGCTAAGGGATGGTGTGGCCCAAGAAAAATGTGATCCGAGGGTGGTTTTGGAATCTTAGATATCCCTAGGTCGTGGTTTAAGTAACCTAATATTAAGCATGGAGACATCTTAAAACTCATACAACTTAACAAAGTAAAAATATATACATATATAAAAAGTTTATTAGTAAACTAGTTATGATGTTTTGACTATAATATATAACTAACTAATAAAATAATGTATGAAAACATTGTAAATAAATATAAATTTCATTGACATGTAATATACCCTAACCAAAGAATTTATCATATTTTCTCATCCATTAATCACAAGATTTGTGAGGTTTTATGATTCCAATAAGATGTGGGTAGAGAATTGACCATATTTTATAATTGTATATTTTGAACATTGATAAAGATTTGTTAAAAATATATATTTTATAATTGTATATTTTAGACATCGATAAAGATTGGTTAAAAATATATTTTTACATATCTAATTTAGTAATATTTAAAACTAAATAATTTTCAATGTATTAAATATTAAATAATACTTTCTAAAAAAAATTAAAAACTAATTATATAAATGTAAATATTTATAATTAGATATTTTTTGAAGAAAATATTTTTAGACAATTATATAAAAGTATTATAAGAATTCCAAAATATGTCAAATTAACTTTTTTTTTAAATTAAAAATATATATTGATTTATAGAAAAATAAAAAATAAAAAATAAAAAAATTTAATGGTTAATTAAGTGTCTTAGATTAAATAAGAAATCAAATTGAAAACTATTTGTAACCATTAATTAAAAAAAATATTATTACGGGGCAAGGCATTTCCCTCTAGGGATAACTCCACTATGTGCCACTATGTACTATTTTGTGTTATTGATCCAATGTGTTAGACTATTGAAAACATTTATTTTTTTTAGATCATGATCATTGTAGGCGGTGGAGAACCCAAACGTTGTGCTAGAAGTTGATTACTCGTTACAATAACCTCCCATGCAACTTTGAATATGAGAGACGATAAAAAGGGGATACATCCTATTGTGTAAATTGTGTACCTTAGACAAAAATTTTGTGTATGCTCAAACCTGCATGTGCTCAAATAAAAGACAACATTTGATTGTGAGGAAGATAAGCAGAAGCCACGATATGACTCCCTCACTATTTTAAAATTGAGAAATCCTAGACTTTTTGTTGTCTCAAGTGTAAGAGGTTTTGAGCTCAACTCGTGCAACGGGTAAGGGCATTAACGCGAACTCTCCCTATTACTCATTTATTTACTAGATTTATAGGTATGTCAAAAATTATTTTTGTAACCCTTACTTACTTGTGATTTTTATTTAATGGTGAATATTATTTAGTGGCAAGGGGTTGCTTGTCCAAAATTTGTTTCCAAAAAGCTTGTGAAAACATCACTTAATGTCATCTAGCCTAAACAACAAAGTGGGAGATTTTGAAAGGAAAATGTTCTCACAACATCAATGCAGGAAGACTGCCATGGTTGCAATTGTGGGTTGTGGTGGAGTTGGAAAAATGACCATGACAAATGAACTCTTCAACCATCACACATCAAAGTATGCTCGATCTTGTTTTCTATCCCATGTGATAGAAAAAAAAACTAATGGTCATATAAATTTATAACATAATAGACTTCTTAAAGGCTTGGCCCAACCAAATATACACTTAGATAGCATCTAAGAGGGCATAGAGCTGCTCAAAATGCATCTCTCATTGGAGATACTCAAAATGAATTTTTCACCTGCTCACTCGTACCTCGTAGTTTTAGATGATATTGATCATATTAGTCAACTAGATGCATTCATTTTCTCAATTAAACATACCATTCATTCAATTATTTTAATATTAGTTACATCTAGGGACCAGTACCTTCTTACAAGCTCGGGTATTCCAATATTTGATAGATTGGCCACTTGTGTTATGTGGACAGGATATCTGCATCCTTGCATTGGTAACATGCATGTACATAGCTATACAATGTTTAAATGGGTCTTCTTAGCATCCTGTAAGTACATATATTTCAAATATTTAGATATATCTACATGCTAGCACAAGATAGTTGATGGATCACCTCCACCCTCATCTAAGTTGTAAAATGGATCTTGCTTCTCTCGGTTCCCCCAGTGCAACAATGTCATACAACAAAGTTGTCACTCATTGGCTTCACTAAGAGTTACAATTTTGACTATCTAGACCATTACCCTAGTGTGGTGGCCATAATGGAAATGTCACTTGTTACATCCTTATGATCATGGTAGGTTGGCTTGTGGTGAGACTCCTTATCCTCTCTAAGAAAATTTATATTATATTTTCATATTTTTATTATAAATGGAGGGAGGCTCATTAACTCATTAAGAGCTAGGGATGGTGTGAGAATTAAAAGAATGCTAATTAAATTTATGGTTTTATCCCCATACCATCATACCAAAGGGAATTATCAATTGAAAGTGTGAAAGAGAAACCAGCATGGTATTGACATAGTGAATTATTTTATGATATGTCCAAAGAGGAGATATTCAGCAAGTCATTATATAAATGAATCATGTCAGTTTCGAAATAAATATAACCATCAAAGTTTTTAAAAGTCATAATTTTTTTAATGTCACCTTTTTTCCTTTATATTGGGTACAAATTTCCAATAAAAAAGATAGTTTTCATGGAAAAATGTATGAAGGAAAAATGGTGATTTGATTGAGATCAAATGACAAAAAAAATAAGCAAATTTTCATGTTATTGAACAACAGTTATTCAATCGATTGAACAACAGTTGTTCAATTGATTGAACAACAATTATTAAACACAAAAATAAAGCGTGGTTGTTCATTTTTCTGAATAGCAATTGTTCAATTGATTGAACAATAGTTTTTCAAGTGATTCAACAACAACTGTTCAATTGATTGAACAAAAAAAACACACCAAAAAAATTGTGGTTTTTCAATTGATTGAACAACAAAAACACACCAAAAAAAATGTGTTGTTCAATTGATTGAACATCATAAGCACACCAAAAAAATTGTGGTTGTCTAATTGATTGAACACTAGTTTTTCAATTGATTGAACAACAAAAGCACACCAAAAAAATTTTGTGATTTTTCAATTGATTTAACAGCAGTTGTTCAACAAAAACACACCAAAAAAATTGTGGTTGCTCACTTTTATGAACAACGGTTATTCAATTGATTGAATAGTAGTTGTTCAATTGATTCAACAATAAAAACACACAAAAAAAATTGTGGCTATTCAATTGATTGAACACCAAAAAGACACCAAACAATTGTGGTTGTTCAATTGATTGAACAATAGCTATTCAATTGATTTAACAACAAAAATACACCAAAAAAATTTGTGGTTGTTCATTTGATTGAATAGTGATTGTTCAATTGATTGAACAACAAAAACGCACCAAAAAAATTGTGCCTATTCAATCGATTCAACAACAAAAACACACCAAAAAAAATGTGGTTGTTCATTTGATTAAACAATAGTTGTTCAATTGATTGAATGGAAAAAACAAACTAAAAAATTATGGTTGTTCAATTGATTGGACAACAGTTATCAAAGACACAAAGGAAAGGAAAACACAATCGTTTGCTTTTCTGAACAACAGTTGTTCAATAGTTGTTCATTTGACTGAACAATAGCTGTTCAATTGACTGAACAACAGTTGTTCAATTGACTGAACAACAGTTATTAAACACACGTAAAATAAATCGCAATTGTTCATTCTACCAACAACAACTACACAATCGAAGACAGGACAACAAATGTGCAGTCAGGAATGGAACAACAATTGTTCATTTGATAGAACAACAATTGTTCGTTGGGCAGAACAACAACTGTTTATTTATAGCAACTGCACATTCACCAATGGAATTACAACCACAAATTTTAAGGAAACAACACCTAAAACACAAACATAAGAGAAATTACAAAAGAAACAACACTTTATTAAAAAGAGTAAATAAATTAATTAATTAAGTTACAATGGTTGTGATTTCAATTGCAGTAATGTTGTCTTCTAAGGTAACAACAATTTTTCAATGGTTAATGAATGGGAAAAACAATCTTTTGAAACAAAAAATGTTTTGTTGGAAATTACTTGAATTTTCAACTCTTCATTTTCCTATTATGAATCTGTCAAGTAATGAAATATCTTCGCATCGTTTTCTTGTTGGCAGGTATTAGCGAGACATTTGTGGAAAGATTTGGAAATTTTGGACCATGAAGTCCAAAAAAAATTAACATCATATGATATTAAACTTCTTAATATATTTTTGGATGAAACTCCCTTATTTCATTAACATTGTCTTCAAGAACCAATTTTTCATAAATGGACTTCCTTTATTCTCCTTGAACCTGCAAAAAATTAGCATCTACCTACAATAAAACATAACATCATAGAAGAAGAGGTGCACAAAATCTCTTAATCCAAGAGATATGAAAAAAAAATTAGTTACTCTGTGAAACAAATCCACATAAAGATAAACAAAGTAGAATTTATATGTCACCTGCGACAGAGCATTGGTCGACCATACTAACCAGCTATGTTTTAATCATAAATTCTTTTTTTTTTCATCCAATTTTGGTGATTCCAAAGCCAAATGATATCGGTTTCAAATAGATTTCACCAATAGAAACAAGTTATAAAAATTCCATGATATGTAAAATTTACTTAGAAAAACATGCATAACAAATTTATTTTCAATTTCCCAACTTAGAACAACAATTTATATTTTAAGCATAAAATTTTTGTTTGATGATGGATTGAATTGATTCAAATTGGATATTAAATTATTTTCATATATCTATCTCCAATAGAAACATTTTTTGGAGGAAAACATAATTGATAGGTCAAATATGCTAGTATATAGCCGAAAAAATAGAGTTTTGAGAATGTTGAATTACGATAGGAAGTGAGTATTTTGGTCGTAAATTTCTCATACGATATCTAAATAGAGTGATTCAAATTTCCTTGTAAACTAGATTAATATGGGAATATACTATAGAAATAGGTTTGCAAGATCTAGTCATTTGGGCCTCCAAAAACAGACTGTTCCAATTCTATTTCTAAGCTTCCTACTAGACACCCTGTCAATGTTTTGGTTATAACATTTTTGTTTCAAATCCAAATGGAATGACTCAAGTTGGGTTGTGAATTAGACATAATTATATACTTAATATAGAAACAGGGTTTAAAAATATTCCCATTTGGCCCCTCAAAACATGATTGTTCCAACTGTTTTTCCAACTGGTAAATAAAGGGTAGGTAGAATACTTTCACAAGTTATGGAAGACATCATATGGTTCATCTTTTATAAATTTCCTTCTAACACCTTCCCCTTGCTAAAATCCCTTTTTCCACTCTTGGAAGCCATTTCCCCTTGCATAATCCCTTTTCCTTTGGTAAAACCCATTTTTCCTTTCCTTAACCCTTCCCTCGTCCTAAAAACACTCATTCCCCTTTAAAAAACCCTTTCCCCTTTACTAACTATGCGTTTTTTAATCAAACATGCAAAACCCACTTTTGCATAGTTTTAATGCACTTAATATAAATCAGGCCCCACTCTCATTTAACCTCTCTCTGATATCCTTTTAAACCTCCTCCTAGTGTATTATTAACCTACCACCTAATATATTTCTTAACACCCCACTATACTAATCCCTGACCCACTTATATTAAAACCCTTCGCACATAAAATTACCTGCCGCACCTCTTTAATAACCCGCATATCCATATACCCCTCAAACCTATCCAATCAGATCTAACAACCAATAAGTCTTTTCGCACCCCTTAATGTCTGATATTTAAAACCAATTTGGGGGGGTGTGTGAATTAATGGGTGGTTTCACACCCCCGCTCTATTTCCACGTGCCACTCCCATAGCTTATAGCACCCCCCATCCTAAAACTACTAGACCGCCTTTTGTTGTGCGATAAAATGATAAAACACCTCCATGCATTGCGATGAAACCAGCTATTATTTGAAATAAACACCCCCGCATCATTGTGATAAACCTAAAGGTTAAAAGTAATAAAGCCCGCCCAAAACCATTTTCCCACTATTTCAGTTATTTGTGAAAAAGAAGCCAAAGAAGCCTTTGTAGACCAAGGAATTGTCTGCTTCTGCTTGAACCTTCTGCAATACCAGAACTTCAAAAATTCCAAGTAACTCTAAACACCTGAAACCATCAAATAACCTTTTGACTCAATAATTGAACAAATTAATCACTTCCCAAAGCATTATATTTGTAAACCCTATGCAATCACCTATAGTATATGTTTACCACAATATTTTGGCTGATAAAGACTTCAAAATCAGTGATACTACAACTAATTTCAACCTTTTAGAGATCCACTGCTAGAGCCATGAAAAATTTATTGACCAGGCAAATGATATCCATCTGTGGGATTCAAATTTGGCCAAATACATTCCCCCCCAAACCTTTCAATTTCCAGAACTCATTAGACTTTGCCAGATCAACTATTTTCCCAACGAAAGAGCTTTAGTTACCCCAAACCAGGAAATCCTATTCACAATTAATGCTCAATCCATCAATCTCATGTTTCAGATTCAACCTTAACCTGATAAAGTGTCATTATCCATTGAAATCCTTACTGAACTCTACTTGAAGCTAGACTTTCCTAGAAGATTCCAAATATTTCAGAATTTCCTCCCTCCATCAGTAGAAACCCCTAAAAGCAATCCTCCATACTCAACCTCCATTTTTTCAGAAAGAACCATGCATATTTTTACCATGCTATCATGTATTTTAGGATATTTTATTAATGAACATGTAGATGCATCTATTCTTTGTTTCCTATCCATATTTTTCCCAGGTCAACTTCCAGCTTCAACCTTCAATTTTTCCCAATACCTAGAAAATGCAATCTATGATCATCTATTCAAGATGCCAGAAGAAGGATTATTTAAATACTCCTCATTTTTGTTCCATATGTTTTGATATTTCCAATAAAAAAGGTTTGTAGTTAGCCTCCAAAAACTGGACAAAGAGGATAATCCCTAATCTGTTGTCTTTTGGACATCCTTGATCAGAAATTATTCCACTCAATTCAACTTCAAAGACTTCATTGATTCATTTTTTTTTATCCAGTATGTAATATGCTAATTAGTAGCATTCAACCTAGAATCAGTGAATAGATAAAGAAGGTGTTACAGCTGTCAGATTAGAGTAAAACGGGAGACCAGTATTTATACCATAGAAATTAGAGTGTATGGAAGTTAGATTACTCCATAAAAGCTTCCCAAATACCTCCTAATGAGAATATTTGCATTATAATACATCAGACAAATCCTGAACTCAGATGAAATCAACTTCCCATCTGCTAAGAAAAAAACTCAATTTAAGATGAAGAACTAGCTAGGTCCTTTTATTTGCAATAGTAGGAATGTTGGTTAGCAAAAAGACAAATATTTATAAGATTTCAAGTTCAGTAGCAGTTTGAAATGGCAATATGACCCCTTGGGTGTCATAATTAAGTTAAGAGTCAAATTCAAATTGACCCATTTCATTCATGAGTCAAAACCTGAGGTTGAAAAGTATTCCAACCATTGAGAGTGGTTGCAAAATACTTTACAGGAGGTGGAGAAGCAAGTTGATATGAGTTCCATCTTGCTTACTCCAGCCCCATAGGATAGAAATTCAAAGAGGCAAGAGAGGAAGGCTCTTATTCTACAAAAACCACTTATGATACTAAGTTCAAGCTTATGTATAGGAGGAAGGAAAAACTGAATCCAGTGATAGAACATGAAGAAATAGTTGATACAGTTGAAACCGTTGAGACATATATAGTTGTCAAAGATGATGCACCTCCAACTATTTCAGAAGAAACACATCAACCATCAACTTCCAGTGCAAAAGACATTCATAAACAGAACAATGCAAAGCTTTCATCATTTAGAAAATGAGTGGAGAAAGAGAAATATATCATGGAAAAATACAAAGAAATCAAAATCAGGAATGAAGCATTGAAAGTTGTAACTTATGCCCAGTTCTGGAAACAAACTCCCAGTGACCATATCAAATTTCTCTCAACTTTTAATTACAAAACTAGAAAGATGCAAATGACCTTTCTACAACCAATAGTGCAGGCCCCATAACCATCAGGAGATTATAAGAAGACAGGCTTTGAAGTTCTTGCCAAAGATTTACATCCAATAGATCATATTGAGTTTCAGAAATAGGCAGGAGAAATAATCTATTCCACCATGAATCACAAAGATTTAAGTGTACAAAAGTTACAAAATTATCTAGAAAATATAAGGACATAGTTAAATATAAAGAAAGCTTCTTCACAAGCAAAGGATAACAAGATAAATTCACTTTAATATTTGGTAATGGAATTTGGATATAATCCAAAAGACATTAAAGCAGCAGAAGAGCTTATCACGAAGAAGAATGAAAACATAGTTGCATTAAATAAACAGCATAAGTTACAAAAAATAGAACATCCACAAACTAAAGAAGTTCTAGAAAATGAAAATCAAAAGGACGGAATGATGAATCTCATCATTCAGTTGACATCTCAACTCAAAGAGATGGAAATTGAAATGGAAAAACTAGTGCAGGAAAAGAAAGCCAGCATGGAAGTAGTTGCCATTACTTCTATTCCTATAGCTTCTACATTAGCTCCATTGTCTACAGCAGTCCTAGCTACTACAACAGTTCGAGTATCAATAACAGTTCCAATAACTACACCAGCAACAACATCAGCACTACCAACAGCCTATCCCACTAATGGGGCCAGTCAATTGATCAAGGCAATGCAAGATATGTCAATCGAAACTATTGAAATAAAAAATATCAAAGAACAAGTGAAGATTTTAGAAGATACAAGGAAACTGGAAGAATTAATGTGTCAAGAAAAAGCACAGAAAGAAAACAGATTAACTAAAAGAATTCACAAGTTAGAAAAAGAATTATCACTAAAAGAGCCTTTAGCCCAAGCCAAATAGCAGTTGTGGGCCAACATCATTAACTTTGTTAATGAAATTTTTCCTTCTATAAAAGTTATATTTGAATAGAAGGACTTAATAAAGGAGGTTGGTGTTGCAATTCAAAAGGTCAAAGAAGAGCTTGGAAAGAAACCACAGGAAGCCACTAAGATAATAAAATTCCTGAATTCTAAACATAAATAGGAATTAGAAGAACTTGGGATAACAGACAAAATAGAGAATATCTTAGAGGTTCATAAGAAAGTTATTTCCAAGAGAAATCTAATGATACCACTTGAAGAAAAATGCCAAAAAATGAAACTGGCTGTAAACAGGTTCATGAACAAGTTTGATGTTTTAAGACAGAAAGGTCTGCCAAATCCATTGGTAATCAATGATAAACTAATGACGCATTAAGACTATCATGAAAAGATTAGGGAAGTAGCTAAAGATACTTCCAACAGTTCAATAATGAAGGGTGTACCAATAGGCAAAGTACTTCTTTAGAATCTAGAAAAAAAAAATTCCTTCAGCATGACGTAAATCACCTTTTTTTGAATAAACCTACATTTGAAAAATATACAAAGGCAAATAAGACTACCAAAGGATGTAAAGATCAAACTTCCAGATGAACAAAAATGGGAAAAATGGTGTGATTTACTATGACAAGTCAAAATAAAACACAGGTTAAAGAAATATAAATGAAAGAGAGCTGAGATGAAGACAGCCGGCATGAAAGAGACAACCAATGTGAAAGAAAAAAATAGCTGATATCAATCAAATAAAAAAGGGACAGCTTTCAATTAGTTAATAGGTGTCTCTATCTTCTTGCATGAAGATATTTTATTTTCCTTAAATAAATCCTAAATTAGTTGATAGGATATTTTGTAATAAGTTGTATAAATACTTCATAATTTGAAGTAGCAAGGGTCGATTAAGTGTGGATTTTTGTATATTTCTATAGCTGATTGATCTATTTACCTGAGGGTTATTGTAATCATTTCCAATTGACAGACAAGACAAATAATAAAGGAATTTATTTATAGGATTCATGTGTTGATCTATCTCAGTGAAGTATATTTCAATTGTTCATGTTCTTTTCTTAAGTATTCGATAAATTTGCATGTTTTCTAAATTTAAATGTTATAACAAAAATTTTATTGCAGAACTTGTTTAAATACACTCTGTTTTAAATTTTTATCCATGCTTATGTTTCCTTCTGATATCTGGTTTAGAGAATCTTTAATTTTTCTCTGATCCCGATTGACCTCCTTCACCTTCCTTCATTATCTAGTTTAAGGAATTCTTAATTGCTCCTTGATCCTGATTGAAAACCACTTCACCATTCAGCCTTAAGAAATGATTTTTCTCAACTACCTTTCCTTGTAACACTTCCTTCATAATTTGATCATGTTATGTTTGAAAATCATATTGACTCCATAGCCCAGTGGAAAATTGAAAGGCATCTATCCATCTAAATCACTAATTCCATTAATAAACCAATCAATAAAAAATAAAAAATAAACCAACCAAGCATACATAACTAGCCTAAAATCTATTTAAAAACAAAGTTAAATCTTTAAGAGAGAGCCCTCTCTGAGCATTAGGAAGGCTAGATCCTAATCTCTAAAAGTGGATGATAGTTACCTCTTTTATTTCTTTTTAACACCTATAACAACCCTTGGGAAATTTCAGAGCGATAACATAGCGCATGGAGGATTTTGATGATGTAGTTGATTGGGTTTTCTGGATGATTTTGATAGACAAGTAAGATGCTATTGAAAAGCTAGTAAATAATATGGATGAGATGTTTCTGCTACAAGATGAAGGAGAGTAGTCATGTAATTGTAAAATGAACCCTTCCAAACATGTGGACAAGTTGGAGGTGGTTACATTGATATTGGCGTGCTTGCCCTAACAAAGGAGTATTCCATAATGGATTATGCAAGTAAGAAAATGGAGAGGAATTTTTTTGAACCATACATGTAGGCGATGGTTTCCATGGTTGTGAGCTTGTAGCTTCTCGATCTCTTTGATATGTTGCTTTCATCCTAGGTTAGAAAGAGAAATTATGCATGGGATACTCCTATTGGTAATGCGGGAAAAACACTTCTTCAATTTTTACCTGATTTTTCTTTCCCTGAAAAAGCATGTGATTGTGAATTTAGGGATCTAATAAATTAAATTTTTAAAATTTCAAATAAATCATTGATTTCAGCTCTTATATCTCATGTTCTTGTAGTATATTTGGAAATGAAATAAGAAAAATCTCTATAATTCTTACCAGCCTTGGAGATTCCTCTTGAATACCTTATGCATAAATCACAAACATCATCATATGATAGCTAAAAAACATCACATTTGCCTATCAGATTTAAGAGTTCTAAAATTTCATCTTTGATTCCTTTAAGAATGAGTGTTTTTAATATCTCTTTTTCCAAATGTTTATGCTTTGATTTTTGAAGGTTGTATTTAAATTGCTCCACATAGTCCTCCAAGCTTTCATCTTCCCCTTGTATCATGCTGAAAATATCTTCACTAGCGTCGCAATAGCCTTGGTACTTCTTCAAGAACACATTCTTCATGTCCTCCCATGTTTGAATTCAATTTCCACCAAGGCTCATGAACCATCGGAGAGATGTTCCTTTTAGAGTAAGAGGAGACACCTTCAACCTTGGATCATTAGTATAAAAATCATATCCTCTACAAAGTACTTCAAACTCAAATAAAAATGTATCTGGATATTCATTTTCCAAACAATGAAATTTTGATAGAGTATATGGGGGAATTATGTGAATGTGTGTCACTACTCCTAGATCTCTGATAGGAAATTCAAAAGTATCAATGTGTGTCATTCCTTCCCAAAATAGAATATTTTATTCATGTGCTACTTCGAAGCTTCTTCTTCAAATGTTCCTTTCAATTGGGTAGTGAAATGGGTGGTGCTTACATCACCACTTCACTGAAATGATAAGATTTATTCAAATTTCTACCTCTAAGATTCCTACTTTTAATCGTGCATGCTATATGACCAAAGCCTAAATACTGAGGGTAGACCTCACAACAAGTTAGCTAGGGTGTGTGTGTAGGTTCTTACCTTCCTTCTTCAATATCCAATCCTCTCAGAGTTAGGAATGCATCTACAACCAAATATTAGTGTGGTAATGATATTTGACTACCTCCCTGGCAACGACGCCAAAATTTTGGGCAAAATTAACTACTTAATAAAAACAACTAATTACCTAATCATTAATTATCAACCAAGAAATTTATTTTTGTTTCAAGGAGATCGGAAAAATATATGCATAGAAACTACCAATGAATAACATTGGTTCTATATAATTATGTTCTACACTATCAAGTTCATTCAAAAAGAAATAAAATGTAAGACTTGAAAAACAATATTGAATCTCAAAAACAGAAAGTAAATGACAGGAAAATAACTATATTAATCACACGACTTGAATCAATAATAAATTAAATAACACATTTATGAATTGTAATTTCAACCTATTGCACCCAATGTAATTCAAATGTTAATCTAGAGAAACAATTTAAATGAAATCTAGAAATTGCAAGAAATAACAATCTGGAAAATGAAAGAAAGAACAAATTACTTAAAAGAAGGAAATCTACTTTAAGGAATGAGAATTTAAATTCAAATAAACAAGCACGCAACTAAACTACTTTAGATGTTCAAGGCACCACCTCATCCAAGGTAGTGAGCCCAAATTCCCAAGACTCAGTTCTACCTTGAGAAATAATTCATATCAGATTAAAAGTAACAGATGTAGAACTCAATGGATAACTTCCTTCATTGAAATATATGAGAGAAATAATTACATCAGTATGAAACTCTTGGCTTTGTCTCAAGTTCAACAATTATTCATCGCGTATTCAACAATTGCTCATTCATTCATCTAGAAATTGTTCATTTGTTCCTTTCCCTCTCTTTGATATTTTTTTCATTTAAATACACAGAGAGAAAAGGTAAATTACAACTAACTTGATTACCCAATGATTTACCATTACAATTTTTTATTTTCTACAAAAAATTGATCAGCAAGATTAGATCTTAAATATCATGAGTCAGCTGGAACAAGTCGACTCTGGTATTGCAATTGGAAGAATTTGGAAAAGAGCCACAACAGCAAATCTGAGAAAATATCCTTCATAGAGCCTTTCGTTTCTCTCAATCGAAACTAAATTTTGGAAAAATACTCACTATAAGACTAAATTGGTTCATTCTGAACAAAACCCATGTCTCAGATTTTCAGGATTCATCTTCATTTTTCTGAAATCACCAATTCAAAACCATCTCTTTTTATCCCGAGGAATTCCTGAGTTGGAATAGTTGGAGATCAAATTTCCAATCTGGAAGAGATAAGAGTTGGAATAGTTGGAGAAAAAATTTCCAATCTCGAAGAGATTTTGGAGGTTAAAATCATGAGTGATGTTACAACAGACTAATAAATCGTATTTGAAAAAATCATGCATAATAATTATCAATTTATTAAAAATAAAGGATAATACGTATTACTTATCCATAAGAGCATAAATTATTATAAAATGGAATTAAATGATAAATTATAATAAAGAATGTGATAAATAATGGTAGAAATGGATGAAATAAACGTTAGAAAGTGGTAATAATAACGACGATTTAGTGGCCCAACAGCTACCAGTTAGCGTTGTGATAGTGAATAAGATAGTTCTCAAAGGCATATCACGTACATATTTGATATTTATCTTTCCATATTTGTTAGGCTCAGTTCTTGGTCGAAAAAATTGTCGAATGTAGTCCTTCATTGTTTCACCTCCATAGATGGAGCCTGCAAGGGAAATAGGGGCACCACATCTTGACAAACCTATCAGAAAGTAAATGTCATCAACCAATATTGGGGGAACTTTTTGCACAATGTGAAATTCTTGTAGTGTCGTGTCCCATGAATGGATTAAGAACTGAAATAGTTCCATGTGTTGCTTCATCCTTGACAATCTGAAGTACTTGAGCAACCCATAGTCTTTGAGGGCTCTCACAACTCCACACATTTAGGGAAACCATATCTTATTCTTCATGTTCTCTTTCTCTCCATGTAATCGACATTTTGATCTAATCAAAGAATAAAATCACACCATAAGCTTAGTTAGGATCTATTCCATGCAAAGAAATTTTGGGCATTAGACAAGACGCAAGTTTTTGAATTTCGCCCAACGCACTCTTGAGTGGAAGACAGAGTGTTGAAGATCAACTGGCCTTCTTTCTAGCCGCTCTACAATGCACTTTTCGACATCCAAGGGTGCATTGGTCCTAGGGCGTTACCTATTCACCCTAGGAGTCCCAAAACCCTAAAAATGTGCATGAAACTGAATAAGAATGCAACCTATAGAAATCGGAAGGTAAGATCTTCTACCTGGTCTGGACAACACGAGAAATGGTTCATAGAATCTGTCACAATCAGTCGCTAAAGTTCGAGGGTGAAACAAGCTTAGAGCACTAAAATTTGAATGGTAAATGTGAAATTGTAAAAATTATTTGCTAATTTCTTATTTCAATCAGTATTTTTGATTAATTTATGCATATTTAATGAAATACCTATAGTTTTTACCCATTTTTACTATTTAAATAGGTATTGTTAATCCATTTGATGGTTCTTTCAGCAAGTTTATATTTGATTACAGTTATTTCATTGTGTATGTCCGTGAAATGCAATTTCGACCACAAAGAATACTTTTATCTATTTTTTGAGCTCTACTAAACATGAAAAAGGAACTCAAAGCATACTTTTATCTGTTTTTCGAGCTTTTTTAAGCACAAAAGAGGAACCCCACTGGCGTTCTCTTTTAGCTCTTTTCAAACTTGAAAAATATGAAAATATTTTCTAGCACTTGTCCTTTCAATCTTGTAAAAGGAGTTGAAACGAAATCTACTCAGTATAAGTTTAACCCTTTTCTAAACTGAGATAAATTATGTTTACGAAAAAGGAAAACCCTAGTCGAACATGGCTAGGAGGTACTCTGACATATTGTTTTACGTTTTTTCAGATCTAAGGGGCTATTATATGAAAAATACTTCTAGATTTTTCTTTTAGTCCCTTTTTCAAACTCTCTAAACATGAAAAAGGATAGATTTTTCACTATCGTTAGACTTGTTAAAGCATCAAATAGTGATGGACTTGTCCATCATGACAATATCGAGTTTTACCTTCACTAGACTCGTTAAAGCATCAAATATCGACGGATTGAGCTAAAGGGTGGAATTATACATCAATCTTATGTTATCCTCCTCAAGCTTGTTAAAAAAAAAGAGACACAGGTTAGTAATGACTGGGGAAAATTGGAAAGAGATAAAACACATTATGGTAGAAAGTCGTTGTTCAACATAACACTTATTCACTTCATCGCTATGATTTTTGGGTTGGTTAATCTGCTTGACGGTCTATCATACCTATGGTCTATCACACCATCCATCACTTTGGTTTTGGGTCAAATGATGCCAATTCATTGATTTTCGCTGACATGTTTAAGAGAAGTCACTCAGTTATTCATCATCCTTTGCAATACTCATAAGCCTTCATTTCGTGACTTCCATCCCTGACATTGCTTCATCAGTCACATTTGTCTCTAAAATCATTACTCCTGTTTCATGTCGTTGATGGGGGAAACATTGATGCCCTCTTGCGACAAGTCGCTTCCTGTTGACATTATCTCATCATTGACGAAGTTGACTTAGAAACAACCTTTCAGTAACTTAGAGCTTGCTTACATCAACGACAGGTTTCTCGCTTCCAGCAACAAGTTGACATCACAGGCTTTCGACCAAAATATTTTGTATGGTGTTTGACATCAAATCATATATTCACACCATGCAGAATGTACTTTAGTACCTTGAGAGCCATTATCATCAAAAATAGTTTCTCTCGAGTGTGTTAATGGCTCACATCATTGGCTAGTAATCAGACGGTATCTTCACATGTTTGACTTTAGATCACATATTCGCATGGTTAGACTCGTACTTTAAGCAATCAAGTGAACGGGATAGAAGACCCTGGATCTAGTTTCATCCATCCAGGCTTCAATTTCAGGAGTAGCACTAAATAATCTATATGATGGTCATTATTTAGATTGTCATCCTATCATGGGTCTATATCTATAGACATGTATATGTATATAGACGACTTTTTGATGTTATGATAGTTTATTATTTGAGTATGGGATATGCCTCCCTCAGCAATTCATGTCCAAGATGAACATATATCATGATTTAATGTAATGTAATTGATGTAGGTAATCGTCCTCTTCAGTTCCTCCTCATCATGTTGTAAATGAAATCACTCAACATTATCATTTTTTCCTTCATACTTTAGGGGGCAGCTGTTATAGGTTAATATGTGCATCATCCCAAAACACAAATCAATATCTATTAGGGTCTACCATACTCTAAATTAGTTTTTACTTGCCCTAAACAAGTCATTCCACTGATGTTTTTCCTTCATGAGAGTTTCACTGCTTAGGTTCTAGTTGAACTGCCCCATTGACCCATCAACACACCCCTAGACTGCAGTAACGGCTTTGCAGAGCATCTACTCCCATGCAAGGTTGTGTTGCAGAGGATCTAGGTCCACTTTAGTGTGCGTTGGTCGACTAGGAGTGAATTGTTCATTGGATTCCGATAATCTTCCCAACCTCTAGTGGCTTCTAGGACTTGTTCCATCTTTCACCTCATATGATAGCTTTGAATATGGACACCATGGAGCCATTAAACCTCTTATCCTCCTATTCCCATGAACAAGGAAACCTCTTCATCCATTTTTAGGAAATCCATTCAATGATTTATTTATGTCAAACTACCTTCATCTACTTATAAATAGAGCATTGATCATAGTGCACAAAAGGGCAAGAATTTGTGTTAAGTAGAGTTATGTTGGTGAGATCGTAGCGCTTGGAGGTATTGTGCATGTATTGTGATGTTGTTGTATTGTTGATGCTGTATGTGATGAGGTTGGGACTAAAGCTGGATGAGTTACAACAAATCGATCAATTTCTTTTACTCTTCCTTCTACTTCATAATAAAGACATTTTTTCCTTTCTTAATGCACGTATCAATGATATTATATGTGTATTTATGAATTTAATCGATTCAAATTGTTTATCTTGAATAGATCATATTTTTTTTATTGTTTTTTTTGTCTTTTGTTTTCCATTGTAGGTATCAATCAAGGGAGTTTAGTTAGATTGACTGCGACAAAAGCGACGAAGGGAGGCAAGGAAAATTGAATAGATTAGAATTAGGTTTTCCTCCCTTTATCTATTCATTTTAAGGAAAAGTTGAGATATCTTTCTTTATGTTGTTCTAAGTGCACCACCGCACTTAGGGAAAGAATTCTTATCAGTAGGTTTGATTTCCTTAAAACAATTAGACATTTTTTCTGAAAAAAAAAAGAAGAAGGAAAAATTCTCATTGATGAGTGAGATTAGATAAATATTCCATAAGTCGGACTCCTAAATAATATAGAATGAGATATGAGATAAATATCCATTAAATCATTTATTCATAGAAAAAAATGAGTATGGAGTAGAATAAAGCACCATGGCAAAGAAAAAATGGCTTTAAAGAAAAAAATAAAAGCCTAGGCAAGTGGGTTGGCATACCCAAAAAAGCAAGACATCCCTAAGGAAAACAAAAAATGGCAAGAGAATAAAATGCATAAATATATGTCATCAAGGGACCAATGGGGTGGTTGATTCATTTGAGGAGGCACATCTCATCTCAGGGGAGAATTCGGGGAATGTAGTTCAATGTTGGGTGGAAAATGTGACTTTCCCATGTGTGTTTCCGAAAGAAGTTAAAGTTAGATTATTTAAGTGTAACTATGATTTTTTTGGTTGTTTTTTTCAGGATTCATTAGTGAAACTCAATTGTTATAAAAAAATCATTTTTATTTTAATGGCACAAAACTTTTTTTCAACATGAAAAATACCCTAGTTTATATTGTGTACTAGGAACAAAAAAACAAAAGTCCCAAACTATTACAATGTTTTCTAGCCAAAAGTTGCAAGGCTAAACCAGAAAAAACTTCGATATAAACAGGATCATAACGTCAAAAGTCCAAAACTATAACAAAGTTTTCTAGCCAGAAATTTAGTTTAAACCAAAAAAAAAAAAACTTCTTATGTACCATCCACCTAGAAGCACTAAGCCCAGCAAGTAAGAAAGCAAGCTGAAACAACATTAAATTAGATAGAAAACCAAAGCAAGGACATCGTTGAAACCAAGGAAGACCCAAAAAAAACTTAAGACCAACATGACCGAAAAAACATCACTGGATCAGAAAAACAAAACAAACCCAATAGCCCCACAACCATCCGAGATGGACAACTGATAAAGCATTTCTCCATATCCAATCTCTAACCCTTTTTTGATAGGCAATCAGCCACAGTAATGGCACATAACTTATCGAATGCAAAAGTTAATTGAAATAGTATATGTTATTTTGTTTATCTGGTTTCTAGTCTAATTTTTATTCGCATGAAAAAAAAAAGATTATCGTAAAAATTGCTTGCATATTGTAACCACTAAAACAAAAAAGAATGGAATCGACAGTTAAGGTTTGAATTATTATTGTTCAGCAGAATAACTACAAATTATTGTTTTTATACAATACATATCCCGTTAAATAAAAATGATCGTGTAGAGGGTTACGCGGTTTATAAGTTAACAAAAAACCGATTTGGTACGAATATGTAACTTTCTTTCTGTTAGAGATGAAATTCAATTAGGGTAGGAACCATGGAATGCGTGGTGGTGAAGCTAGAGGAACAATGTAGTTTAAATTAGTTATGTGGTCGATAAAAGTTTGAATCCGCGTGTCTATGAAATTACTCCATGACTTTTAGTGGATGGAGGACGCACGAAAATTATACTAGGATATAAATTATGTATTTATGATTTCCTATTCTCTATGTATTACAAGTTATATACACAACGATTATCGATATAAGTAATAGACCAAAAATAAATATTTGGTAATTGTAGACGATGGGTGTAGAAAGAGAATGGATTTTAGAAACCATAGTTGCATATATTATTGTTCGTCGTATATATTAACAGACATCACAAATAATTACAGGATATAGTCCTAATACAAAATCATTTATATATTAAAGAAGGATTTCAATTACATTTCTAATTATTGACCGCAATTGTGTGTCAAAGGGTACCTCAACTTTGTAACAACTTCTAGATCTTGACTATTTGATGTCTAGAAACACAATAAAACATATGTAGGGTGCAAAGGATAGCATGCAAAAAAATAGGGTGTTCATGGGCATAGTGTAAATCATAAAAACTCGGATTAATGGTGGGGTTTTGGTTAACTGAAGATTATCACTAGAATTTCAAGAAAATCTACTATTTCCTGTTGAGGATTAAGTTGAGGTGACCAACAAGTAGTGTAGTTGTGTGGAGTGAACCAAGTTCAAGTGGTTCACATGGAATAATAAAAAGAATGAAATATATTTTGGAGATCTGTAATAAGATCAAGTTAATGTATTCCTCTCAAAATAGAACAAAATTTACTTTATCATAATATAGGAATGAGTACATTACTTTATCATAATATATCCTCCCTAATTGAGAGTGAGATATAGACACCTAATTCTAGTCTTCACCTTGGAAGACATAATCGAGGATTGGGTAATCAAGTATCATATGATTCTATTTATGGATATATGAGGGCACCCAAGATAAGAGTAGTTGTGGAAGGCTCGATATTATTTGAGGACTGGGAA
This sequence comes from Pinus albicaulis, assembly GCA_034641835.2. Taxonomy (NCBI): domain Eukaryota; kingdom Viridiplantae; phylum Streptophyta; class Pinopsida; order Pinales; family Pinaceae; genus Pinus; species Pinus albicaulis. Next base: position 846,046,938 of record CM076576.1, read on the forward strand.
TCCAAGATAAGAATAGTCTTGGACATAATATGAGTGAACTCGAGTGGGGTGTATTCCATGAGAGACAATGATGAAGGTGTTTATTAATCATTGGTCTTGCTAGCATTGGCGTTGAAGATCTCATAGAGAGATGGAGTTGTTAGTCAAGGCCTTGCTATGTGAGAATTTTGGTTGATATGATGTTATACTTATGGGATTACCAATATGATTCTTCTTATGAGATTATTCATATTGAGAATGACGAAGTACCGTTACATATACCTCCCTAGTTAAGAGGGAGTGTTGAAAAGTGTAGCTAGGTTTTCTCTTCATGGTGACATGTAATTATGATTTTATGTAATGAATAAACAAAGAAATAAAATGTATTTATTATGTTTCTTGCATCATGGGTTTCATGAGCAAGAATATTTTATTATAGGTTAAAGACTTCTTCTTGATGTCTTTAGGAATTTTTCATTTTGTCATAAATATAATTAGAGTGATGTAAATGAAGTCATATTACACTTGTAAAAGACACATTGATTATGTAAATGTATTCTCCAAGACCTTGTCATTAGGCCTCTCATAAGTAAGCCTACACATGATCAATATTCTCCTTGATGAAGTCATCTTACCCACAAACCTCGTGGCGATGTACCAGCTATAAGGAAATCACTATATAAATGGTGATGCATCCTCATTGTAGAGAAATAAATTAGTATCAAGTCTGCAATAGAAGTGTGAGGATAAGGTTTGCAATTAGTGCAAAGAAAGGAGGCTAGTCAACGAAGAAGAAAGGGCACATATATCTAAGTTTAGATTCTACCATACCTCGCATAATTCAAGAAGGTCGAGTCCTATTACAGCAAGAGATAAGTTGCAATAAGTGCAAAGAAAGGGTCTGATATTAGTGCAAGGAGAGAAGGCTAAAAAATGAAGAAGGGAGGCTACAAAAAGGTGCAAAGGAGGAGGCAGGATTGCAAGAGTATAAGAACACCAAAGTTCGGTGTTGGGTTTGCAACTATACCTTGCATATCTCATATAGGCCGAGGGCTACCACAACAAGTATTAAAGCTCGGTCTTGAGGTAAAGAGACATAACAACGGTGCAGAAAGAAAGCCGAGAGGGAGATCATAGGCAGCTGAGGATGAAACTGAAGGAATTCAAAAGGAAGCACTTGTTTAGGGTTGGTAAAGAGATCAAAGTTCTCTAGTTGATAGTGAAGTACAGTGCAGAAAGGAGCATCGAAATAAGAGGCCAAGAACAGAAAGTGAAGGATAGTGACAAGGGTCTTGGAGGAATATTTATATCAAGGGTCTTTGTCATAGTCTTGGTACTAGTCAATTGGAGGTGTATAAGAAGAATTTTGATCTAGTTTTCCTCTCAAAGAATGAGAAGCTTTAGACTTGGCTTGCAAGCCTGAATATTGTGTCTCTTGTGTATTTGATAGTTGACTTGATGAAGAACATAATAATCTAATGAAGACACCATCTAAGAGAAAAAAAAATGAAGTAAATCAGAAGAAATTATGAAAAAGAAAAATGTAATAAAAGTCATAATTTCTCAACACCCCCGCACCCTATGGTAAAAGGTATGCAACATGGGTTTGGTGAGCATAGAAATGCGCAGTGACCTGTAAGGCCACGACATTGATTAGTCTTGCATTATTGAGCAGGAGCGACTACAGTATTTTAGATCCGATATTCATTTACCTGTCAAAAGCAACAAAGAACTATACATCGGTTAGTGTTATTGACCTATGTGAAGTATGCATTAAAGAGGAAACAAAATAAAAATAAAACACTACTGCTAAATCAAAGCCACTAACTGGAAGTGTGAAAAAATTTAAGAGTACACATTTACCTAAGAGGAAAGAAAATTCACGTATTCCTAGTTGAGTAAGTACCTCAGACATCTAGCAGCGTCAAGAGAAAATTGGCTGAGTTGTATACATGAAGGGCAGGATCCTAAAAAGCTATAACGGTAAAACAACAGGGGATTATCGAACCCACCGACCCTTTTCACAGGGGCGTATGCACACAGGTTAGCTGGCCTGTGAGAAGGTGCCTTAGAAAAATTATACAACACTTCCTATGTCGCCTACAGCGAGCATGACCTGCACAAAACGAAGCAGAGGAAGACATCGTGAGGTGAAGGAAACCTAACCACTCTGGATAAGATCTTCATTTTTAAAAACAAAAATAAAATGTAGAGCCGAGAATAGAAAGACATCGTGAGGTGAAGGAAACCTGACCACTATGGATAAGATCTTCATTTTTTAAAACAAAAATAAAATGTAGAGCTGAGAATAGGAGGAAAAGAACTTACCCAATCACCGTGGTTGTTATCTGTGGAAAATAACAAGGAAACAAGAGAAAAATATATTGTTGTGACAAACAAGAGACCTCGGCGTTCAATTTTTACCTCATATCACATTTCGAGAAAACCCTAAATTGAATGGACTGAAACAGGTGTAAAAAACAAAAACTCACTCTACAGGTATCCATGGCCATGGAGGGCCATGGGAATAAATAGAAAACAAAAAAAATGAAACCACTAGCCATACTTTCCTGGTTAGCGCAGATTTTTCAGGAGTGAAACCGCCACACATTACTAGACCCGGAGGAGATACATTTGAAAAGAGTTCGGGGTTTACCAGATGTGATCGTACTGTTAGATGAAAAGAAAACATCTAAACCATTCACAAAAACCGAACACTGACATATCACATGGAGATAATTTGCGCTGCGAGGATGTGGAACCCCATTATTATAGTTGTGCCTCAGAAATCTATCCCAAAATTGTTACAGGTACGAGTATTTTCCAGAAAGAAGTAAATACATTTGTGTCCAAGTATTGGAACTAGGTAAGCAACCAAGTCATCGAAAAATTCAACCACCTATGGTTACACTAAAGTAAACTCTTTGTCCAAGTGACTAATGCAGTTAAACCTCTGCAAATTCCATTGTATTCTTTTAAATGGTTGTAGTGTTACTTAGGGTAAGCAAACCAAAAACAATATCCAACAAATAATAATTATGGTAATACTAAGAACAAAACCAACTACATATCTCTCTATATAAAAAAACTTGAGAGTTTAATGTATAATAATAGTAATAAATAAATAAATAAAAATTTCAAATAGATGAAAGGTATCTGACACTAGTCGACTTAGTTTCTGCATGTTAGACATACTAGGCTTTGAATAACATGCATACATACTAGGCTTTGAATAGTTTTAGGTTGTTGATTCTTGTCGGTTGTGCCTAAGAACAAAATTGCCTCAGCCAAAGGAGGATTCTATACTGACTATACTTACAGAATTTTATCTTTGTTTTTTTTTTCTCTAATGTTATATTATCAATCAATTATATATATATATATATATATATATATATAACTGGCACTATCAATCCTAAGTACATGTCTAAGTTGAAATTTTGAGGGTTTTAGACATTCACATTTTCTCTCTATTATACTAATACCAATAATATAAGGAAATATAAGGAAAGCAAGATCTGAATTTCTTTGGCCCTACTAAACAACCTTCCATAAAACTTAGATACATCTTATGTAAGAATTATGAGTGTCTTCAAATAATGACTATGGTCCACAAGGTTGGAAGGATAGCATGGTTCAATAATAATCCATAACAATAGTCATAACAACAAATGTTGTACACAATTGCTTGTTTTATTATATATTCATCTACTTTTAATCATTCTATCACAACAAAATTTTTTTCTTGTAATCATCAATACCAAAAATTTATAGAACAAATTTATAAAGAGATCGCAACACTACTTTCAAGTTATGGAAAGTCACTAATTTGAAACACTTATATGTTCAATATTTAGTTCTCCAGTGAAATTTAACAAGGAAAATAACACTCTTCCAAGCCCAACAAAAATTGGTACCTATACCAGATCTTCCCTTATTCTAAATTCCACTTCCAAAATAGGAGACTTCCTAATATCTCTTAGTCCGAGTGAGTCATACTTAGGATATCACAAACTATAAGTCTGACTAGGGATTCAACTAGCATAACACAAACTTTAAGTCTGACTAGGGGTTCAACTAGCCAACCAGCTCAAGAATATCTCATTGGAAGCCTCCTTCCTCCCTCAATAGTGTCATGTATGACGATTCAAATTATTTCAAGTCTTCCCTCTCAAATACCTTTGGTTTCTCCCATACCTTCTAAGATCATTTATCTTTATGGGAGTGAAATTTCCACTTAGTGACTTTTCTAGTAATTTCCTTAGTTGCCCTAGCTAACTTATTAATGAAAAACTAAAATTAAATTATAGATATTTTAAGTTTATCATTGGTCTCTCATTCAACTCACACTTTATCAATTCTTGGTAGTAAAAATAAATGAAAAAACATTTACTAATTACTAAGGGGTATTACAAACACTTTTTCCCTTCAGATACATATATCCAATAATTTGAATTCTTTACATAGGTTATTGAGATGTTTTATTTTCTTTTTCTTTTTTTTTCCTTTTTTTTTTAATTCTTATAAATAGAAATAAAAGAATTGAATTTTGTAATGTAAGAAGAAAAAATCAAAACTACTTTTATGTGAAAGAAGGTATATGATATTAAAATAAACCAAAATGGATAAAGATTCACTTTGGATCTTTTAAGTAGAGAAAATTTTGTGTCTTGTTGTTGTCGGGTTCATATTTTGATGTTTTATAAATTTTAGAGTTAATGCTTACATTCCATATTTGTGAAATTGGTTTGTGATGGTTGAGAAATTCTCTCAACCACTCTCTCTAAATTAGGAATAAGTTGGATCTCAAAAACTCCATTTAATAGAGTAATCAGAATGTAAATCTGTGTGTGTGAGTGTGTTTACACATACACCATTTGTGTATAATATATGAATGTATTTAGTAATTGTGTATTTTTTAGTTATTTCTATCATGGTATCAGAGCACGGGATCGGAGGCCTGTGTGTAATTGAGCTTTTTTGAGTGATTGTCACTTGTTTGTGAATCTGACATGTGTAGTTGTGCAGAATTCATGAGATTTCTGAGAGAAGTGGCCGAGGAGAAGTAGAAAGCTGAGGATAATTCTTTTTTTTGTTGATTTGGAACTGATCGAGAGTTTGATCTATCCCAAGACTCTCTACTAGCTGCATAATGCCGAAAATCTGATTGTTATTCTAGCTGCACCAAAGGAATTTACTGTGATGTGTTTGTTTCGGTTATGTCAGCGCAAAGGCTTGTAAATTAAATGTGCGCATAAGGGCAAACTGTTGCCTTCAATCATGGTGCTACGAAGAAGACATAATCAGGCTTTGATAGAATCAGGCTTTTCTTATGGTTATTAATGGTGTAGGCTCATTCTTCACAATTCAATCCTATTCTGCGCACGACAGGAAAAATTATTTGTATATCAATAATTGCATATGGAATTTTTTTAGGTGTCCATTCCCTAGATTGTATGTCTGTTTGGCCCAGTCAATAAGGCAAATAGACGAAGACTCGATTGAATTGTTGATGTTGATTTGCCCGAGTCAATATAGCAGGCACTGGTGCGTCAAACGAGATTTGCGAGAATTTCATGAACATGGTTCCCACCTATAGCGAATGAACTCATTGTGGATCACCTGACGAATTTCATGCACAAGGTTCATATAAAATTATGGCAGTGTTAGAGAGCGCTGATATTCATGGGAGATTAGAGAACGTGTTATTTTCATTCATTAATATTATGGAGAGCATAGGGTTACAACATTAATATTTCCATTCAATTTGATAATTTCAGAGATTTGCAGTGAAAGCATCAAAGGCTTTGGAAGAAATTTCTCAGAGAGCTCTTCAGCAAAGAGAGAAAATATTTGAACAACTTCAACAAGCTTCGAAAACTTTGAAGGCCGAGACTGAGAAAGGCTTCAGGGACCAGAACAGGAGATGAATTTTTTTTTTTTGCATGAGCATTTTCAGATCCCACAGTGTCCATGTACAAAATTCGCAGCTAACTGCAATTGCCGATGTCACAAGTAAATTGCTGGTATGGTATAGTAATGCCGAAATATTGGTATTATAATTTGCTTTTAAATTAAGTGATGATGAATTTCAAATCAGAGGAGGTTATTTTTTGTAAAACTGATTCTAGATACATTTTGTATCTAGACGGTTCTCTGGATAATTGGCGAGTATAGCAGTTAGCACCCATGTATCTCAGTGGATGGGATTTCGACCATAGAATGACTAGGAGTTCAGTGGTTGCAAACAAGTAATCAATTGTATCAAGTGGTTTCCCCAGATAACTGGCGAGTACAACGGTTAGCACCCATGTATGTCAGTGGATGGGATTTCGTCCATAGAATGACTAGGAGTTCAATGATTGAAAACAAGTAATCAATTTTTTTTGAAGAGATCAAGTGGCAGTAAGGCTCAACATGGATTGTTGTCTAGATAGTATGGTAGTTGCAAATCTAGGGAAGGATCCCTCATTCATTGAAGACGTAGAGTGATCTTCTAATGAAGTTATGCGACATATTGGGATGCTATCCAGTAATTGAATTTAGGAGGTCTTTGATTCGAGAGTTGAGGAAGATAACTCGGGAATCCAACTTTCCAACTACACCTTTATGAGGGTTATGAGGAAACTTGATGGAGCATCTACTGACAAGCTAAAGAATGATTGCTTATTTTGTTATTTATGAGTAATTTCAATAAATTTATGTAATGTAGTCATTAAGGGGGGATGTTGGAGTTAATGCTTATATTCCATATTTGAGAAATTGGTTTGTGACGGTTGAGAAATTCTCTCAACCACTCTTTCTAAATTAGGAATAAGTTGGATCTCAAAAAATCTATTTAATAGAGTAATCAGAATGTAAATCTGTGCATGTGAGTGTGTTTACACATACACCATTTGTGTATAATATATGAGTGTATTTAGTAATTGTGTGTTTTTTAGTTATTTCTATCACTTTCAACCATCATAATATAGTTCAAAACTTTGATAAAGCAACCAATATCAATGCAATGAATACAAAAACAAAGTTTACACACAATATAAATAGCATAAGCGTTAGATCTAAAATTCTTTCAACCTCTCAATGTGACCTTTTTAACTTTATTGTTTACAAAGACAGTGTAAAAATATGAAACCTTGGGGCTATTGCAACTTTTTAAATCGATATTTGTATACTTTTTAAAATTAATTGTCAACAAAAAAATCCTCTCTAAGGCCAAGTGTATAAATTAATATTCATTGTACATTGTAAATACTAGATTTACTTTAAAATCAAGTTCAATCAGATTCATATATCTATGTGAATTTAATGTATATAAGACTCTTAGAAAATTTTTATAGTCAGAAAACCTTAGCACAAAACTATTCTTTGGGAATATAGTGAGACACATATTAAAAATAATTCATGGGAAGGAATTTTCTTTGGAAGCAATGGGTGTTGGATGTTTTTATTTGTTGGCATTGTTGATGAGGATTATGCCTAGCATGATAGCTCCTCATTATTATCCATAGCTACTCTCACTATTTCATATAAAAGTGCTTTACCAACTCTCTCATTAAAAAATATTTTAGAATTTAGGGCCTAGTCCAATAGTTGTTCCTCTCACTAGTTCTTTGGGAGATGAGTCTGAAGTAATATAAGAGTTTCACTTGTTTCCGTACAGAAGGTAGAAATATAAATGCTTATTAAAAACTCCATGGAAAATATGCCTACCTAGAATATCTAGTAAAAAATGGGGTTTTCCTTAATACCCATGAGAGAACATGCCATGCCATAGGTTCACTAACTGAAACACTTATGGCCTTTGATCATTTGGTACAAAAAAAATAAAATACAAAGAAGAAGTTTCACATGAAAACTCCCCAATGAAGTTTTTAGAAGGGCAGCCTTATATTTATATGTAACAAAAGAATCAAAAGGGATGGAAAACATAATAAGTCCGAAATTAGTTGGTTGGGTCCTCGCAAAATTGAATATTTTTTAAATAATAATAATTTTTATATAATCCATTTGGATGGTAGGAATTTTCCCTTGCTCATGGGAAAGTTCTAAAATTTTCTATCAAGGTAATATCTGATGCTTAATGGACATCCTTGTAATATAGTAAGCTTACTATCCTTTGTTACTTATGGTAAGCTTACTAATCTTACCACGTATATGTTGGGTATGTGTTATATTCTTTCCACGACTAAGCACACACAGGGGCTTAAGAGGGGGGGCGATAGCCCCCCCTTTGCGCTGGGCGCAACGGGGGGGTCACAGGTGGGGCGGTAGCACCCCTTGTCGGGGTCCGGGGTAGCGCCCTGGTGAAAATTTTTTGGTCCTTAATTTCTAGTGGGTATTCCACGTCCACGGTTTTGTGCATGGTTTTGCACATGGTATTAGGGTATGATGGTTTTCAGCCCCTGGCATTTTTTGTAGATCTGGTCAAGGGAACTACAGTTATGTTCTAATCCAGGGTTTATGGATTGGGGTTTATGTTTGCTTCGGGATGTATATATATGTGTTGTAACACTAAAAGGAATATAATGAAAAATCAAGCTGGTCAACCCGATTTGGGATCCAGGGGAAAATCTCTGTGTTTATCTGTTTTATGTTTTATGCTCTCGTTATTGTTTATTTTCTGTTATAAGATTCATGTGTAGATAATTTCTGTTCAGGGTTAAAACCTACAATATATCTGTCTCTCTCTAGTTTTATTTGTTTTTTTGTGCTTGTATTTTCCGCATATTTTATGTGTTTGATTGCTCTATAATATATAATTTTTCTAACAGTGAGTCATTTTTCATATGTGAACAAAAGGAAATATACATTCAAACTCTCAAGATGGTCTCTTTAATTTTATTGTTTACAAAGCTAGTCAAAAATGATTAATCCTTGATGGATTTTTCAACTTTGTAAATCCATATTTATATTTTCTATTAAATTCATTTTCAACAAATAAATCCTCTCTAAGGCTAATTGTATAAATCAAGGTTCATAGTACATTTTAAATAATAGATTTACTTTAAATCTAAAATCAACTTCAATAACATGGCCATGTTTATGTGATTTTATATGTATATCGTATTCTTATAAGACATTTGTATTTGGAAAACCTTAACACACAACTATTTGTCGAGAACATTATGAGAGACATATTACATATAATTCAAGGGAAGGAATCGTCTTTGGCAACAATGGATGTTGGAGGTTTTTCTCTATTGGCAATGCTAATGAGGATTATACATAACATGATATCTCCTCATTATTATCCATATCTACTATCACTATTGCATCTAAAAATTCTTTACTAACTCCCTCATTACATAATCTTTTAGAATATAGGACTTATTACAATAGTTGTTTCTCTCACTATTTGTTTGGGTGTTGAGTTTGAAAGAATATAAGAGTTCCATTATGTTTGCATACTTGAGGTAGAAATAGAAAGGCTTATTAAAAATTACATGGAAAAAATGGATATCTAGAATATATGGTGAAAATAGTGGTTTTTAAAGGCATATAAATGTATTGTGATGGAGGTTAACATACAAATTTTCGAGGGGATTTTTTAACATCTATCAAAATGAGGGGTATTTCTTAATATCCCATGAGAGAACATGTTATGTCCTAGATTCACTAACAAAAATAGTTATAGCCTTTGATCATTTGGTACAAAGCCAATAAAAGGAAAATAAGAAGTTCAACATGAAATATCACAAATGAATTTTTTAGAAGGGTAACCTTGTCATTCTCTCGAAGAAAAGAAGTAAAAGATTTGGTAAAGAATGTAAGTTTTAAATTACTTGGTTAAGTCCTTACAAAATTGAAGAAGGTGCAAGTAATAATTAATTATATCTACTCTATTTGGATGGTAAGAAGCTACCCTTGCTAATGGGAAAGTTATAAAATGTTTTATCGAGATAATATTGAATGCTTTATGGAAATCCTTGTAATATAGTAAAATTTTTAGCATTTTTTTTTTTGGTTTATTGAGTTCAACATTTTATTTTATTTTAATAAAATGAATTCTTTCCTATATTACATGAAATTGTATGAGAGTTGGTTATATGTGATTCATAAAATCTCATTTATCAATGGATTTATCTCTCTCTTCTTAAGGAAGGGATAAGATGTTCATGTCTTTAAACCTCCCTTGCATTTAATACCCATTTCGTGAAAATGTTTTAGGTGTACAATTTGATGGATATTCTATATTTCTCATGCACTCTTGAGATAACGGCATCCATCCAAGCTGGATTCAACCATTACACCTTATATTCTCTTTAATGCAACCTACATATTTTGTCAAATGTGACCATATTCATGATGAGCCAAAGATACGATGATTGATGTTTAATATTGGGCCATGATGGGATAACATATATAAAATTTGTTATGTTTCTCATAGTCCAAACCCCTTTGGTAGTAAATAATGCTCCATCATTCTATTCCTCGTTTTTGGTTGTTTGGTATTTCTACTTCTAACTACCCATTTATGGTAGTAACACGCCCTAAAATTAGGAATTTTTCTTGGATACTTATTTAGACATCTTGAAGTGTATCTACTAAAAGCAATGATCAAGAGTTCCCCTAACTACTCACATAATATACATTCTATTTAAATCTATTTCTCTCAATGTAAATATTGGCATACCTATGCTTTAGCACACTTATTACGTACCCAAGATATACCCTTACCATATGCATGTCCCACACTTTTCCTAGGAACTATTGAAGATGATATTACTCTCATTCATGTTCAATTGGTGTTCTTTCCAATCCCATGATGATTGGCCATGGCTATCTACCTCATGGTATAGTTAATAAAAAATGTCTTCATCCCAATAGATTTGTTAAAAGGGTGTATACAATTCCTTCTCTTGACTTCAGGATTTGTTCTTTGACAAAGGAGAATGTTAAAAATCTTGAGAAAAAAAGGTTAATTTGTAGTTTCATCGATATTTGGCTTTTGTATAGCTCTTTTTTGGACTAGATATCTAACAATTAGAAAAGTCATGAACCTGTTGGTATTCTATACTATGCTAAAGTCTATTATACTTTTATTTTTTACAACAAGGAAGATAGGGATCTAATATTTATATCTAAGGCTTATTTTATGGGCTAAGTTAGAATGTCTCTCACCCAATGAACTCTAGATTAAAACCGCAAAATGATTTATTATGTGCATGTATGGAGTAGATTGTTGTATCTTCTCCTTATTTGTCAAGGTGATAGCATTTTGAAATCCACTAGAGACAAATTGGGACACTATGTTACTTCTTCATAGGTCAAGGAGAATAAATTCTGATGTGCTAGAATTTATGTTGAAATGGATTTTTCAAAAGGAGTCCATGAAGCGATTCAACTTGAAATGAAGATTTGGAGCCATATTTAAGTGTTGGATTATAAGAAGGTTCCCTTTAAATCTAATTATTTCCAATATTATGGGCACTTTGTGAAAATTTGTCCTAATGCTATAGTATCTCAACCAATTTTTATCTCAACCAAGAAAAATATGAATCAATTGTCTTAGAGGTCTCATCCTACCCATAGGTTTGAATTTTGATAGTTGTAAGGTACAAACATGGAACAGATGAAAGATGAATGATGAACAATGAATTTAATTTATTATTCACATTTATTTACATTTATAATACATTCTTGTGACAGTTGGATTCGTATTCCCACGTCTCTTGGACTCGCACTAACTATCCAAATCCCACACCTTAACCCTTAGCAAATTATGAGTTCAATGTACCCCCCATTAATCTGAAGGGGTATGTATGAGTCCAAGAAGAGAGATGAAATACAAATCATGAAAAATATGCATGTCAACACTAGGATGAATGAGCTCTATGAAATGTTGGCATAAGGAGGTGGTTTAAGGATGACCACCAACAATGGAATTTTTAGTATAGTTCACGGAACTCTTATGAATATGGCAAGAAGATGAGGTCTTCTACTAGAGGAAGTGATTCTAATGATTTTGAAGAGGGCGGCCTTCAACTTCGAAAAGTGAGGTCTACAACCACATGAAAAAAGGAAGAACCTAAGCTTAAAGGGAGGTCTCAACTTGTGGTGGCTTAAGGATGACCACCAACTCTTGAATTTTTTGATGCAATTCCTAGAACTCTTTCAAAATTGGAAAGAATGTAAAGTCTTCTACTAGAGGAAGTTTTCCCAATTCTTTGAACACAGAGAAGTTCAACCTCACATAGATGGTTTACGATTTACCGCAAACTAATGGCATGATCATGGGCATCTCTATCTCTCGCTACAACTCTGAATCCAGTATGGCAGGTTGTGGCTCATGATCACTTGATGTTGCTTTGAACTTATAGATGACCATCATCCTCCCCCCACTCCCCCATTAGAGCTGCAAGACTTTTAGTAATATAGAAAATATTATGACATGTGACTAAAACATCATCTTGGTTGTTGATGCCCATTGAAAAGAAGCGATCCATCTAAGATGAATCTTTGTTCTTGTAGGAGACTTGTTTTGGAAGCATATGTTTGAAGAATGAATGGTTTTATGACATTTCTTACATGGATGAAGATAAAAGAAATGATATTTCATATCACTGATTCATAATATTAGCATTTTGGTTGCCAATGTGGAGGAGGAGCATAATCTGTAACAGTTGAAGGTCAGGTGTCATGAAGAAATCCAACACTATGAAACTAGATGGGATCGTAATAGTCCAGAATATGAAAGTACACATTCTTTTCATATCCAAGACGAGTCTTATTATTGTTATGCACAATCTATTCCCAAGTTCTGACAATGGGCTTCGGATGTGCATGCTGCATTTCTTCATATTTCTGTACATTTTCTCCTAAAATTGATATTACCTCTGCAATTTATTGTTGCTGATATTAGTTTGTGTGATTTTTTTGAAAAAAAATAGGTTTAAAATGACAACTCTTCTGTTTTAATTCTTCTTTCTAGAGGTGATATTATAGTTGCAGAAAATCAACCTTGTCCTGTGCATTCTATAGACAATTTTTTGTATCAAAAAGATTGTCTTTTTTGATGTTTACCATCCCATCAATATTGGAATATATCAAAGAATTTAACCAATCTAGTATATCATCAAGTTTGGTCATTTTCATAACAACCAAAGTTTATGAAATGGGGTGTCACCTTCTCAAATTTTCACCAAATAAGATTAAATGTTTTGGTTGGCTCATGTTTCACAACTCGATATTGACGTGGCATAATCTCCAAAGGAAAGGGTTCGAAACACTCGTTATATGCATTATGTGTATTAAGGGTGAAGATGAGATTAATCATATGCTTATGGATTTTCCATATGCTAAGGATATATTGGATGGAGTGACGGGATATTATAACATAGAAAACAAAGGTTCCTTCACTAAATTGTCTCTATCATTGAAATTATGGATAAAAGACAGAAATTACATGGATGATCCACTATATATGCTATTCACAATATGGATGAGGCGTAATGCCATCATTTTTTGGTTGAAAATTATTAACAAAAATGAGATGTCATCAAGATAGTGACATTTTTCAATGAGAATGGGCCAATGTAGAATAACAAAGGATATAGAGCCTTCAGATCTAAGGATATTTGGAAATCTTTCACTCTCGCATTCTTTTATAGTGTAAGTGCTAATAGATCATGTGGATGTGGTGTTTTAATTTATCTAGAAAACGATAAATACATTCACTTCTAGTGGGAGGGAGGAAGATGGACAAATAGCAGAGATGAAATCGTTGCATTTTGGGGATTTTTGTGTGCTACCAAGCGGCTATTTATTGATGAGATCTAGATTTTTCGCAATGCAAAAGGAGCCATTGATTCGGTGAAGGGTAGCAATGATTTTAACCATCCTATTCTAAATAGTTGGATGGCTTGCATGAAACTTTTGGTAAGGACTTTTCAGAATGTGAGTCTTGATCACTTATAAAAGAATATAATGGGTCAGTTTATTTAATTTCGAGAAGAAGTATTGGTAGGTAGAGGGGTAAGTTTTATTTCTCTCCTTACAATAATGGATGGTTGATAAGTGCATATACCGTTGACTATTCATAACAGAATGAAGGAACACAAAGTGAAATAGCGCGATGGCATAGAGATCGAAGAGATAGGGAAATACACAAGTGGCACTGTTAACGATAGTAGATGAGTGGAAGAATTCATAATTTTGTGCACAACATTAGTATAAATCTATTATTGTATTATTGAGCTTTTTTAGGAAGATTTATATTTTTCATAAATTCGTATTTTGATAATTTTTGAACAAGTGGGATTCAAAGTTGGGTTGAAGATAAGGAATTAAAGTTTGAAGACATGTTTACTACCTTATATTAATATAAGAAGTATCTTTTTCTTTCTACTGGGAGAAAAAATCCAAATCCAAATAGAAATCTTAAACGTCGGCTCCCCTAGATATGGATAACAAAAAGTATTAAATAAGCCCTGAGTTTAGTTTTGGTACACTATAACAGATGAACAAATGTTTCCAAACATGGATATAAAAACTTGGCTTTCAATAACATATCTTGTTTTTATTGCATGGAATCAAAGGAAGGATTCATCATTCTCAACAGTATAGTGATGGAAGAGCATGTGAATAATAAGGAAAGGTATGAAAAAACAAAAGATGAAATGTCATTGCCCCAATGATACATAACCTTTGTTGGGAGCTTGTAGGTTGTCCCATCTGAAGACGTCACTGAGTCTCTCCATGGAAACTAGCCTCATCCTCAAGAAGAAGAAGAAGAAGAAGAGGAAGAGACAACAGATAGAGTTTTGTCATCCATCGATTATTTATAGAGCATTGGAAGGAGAGAGTGGTGAGATAAAAATGACAATAGAAAGCTTCCAAATATTTTACCATATTCAGGATGAGTAAAAAGTGTATGATTGATGTATAGTATTTGGCCATGATGGGATGAAGGATATAAAATTGGGTGTCTTTCTAGTAGTCCAAACTTCTTAGGTAGTAAATCAAGGACCATCCTTCTAGTCGCCGCTTTAGGGTGCTTTGTTTTATTTCTACTTCTAAATTCCCTTTTATGGTAGTAACAACCCCCAAAATTATGAATTTGTATTTGATAGGTATTTAGGCATCTTGAGGTGTAGCTACTAGAAAAAATGATCTAGAGAACCCCCTGACTACTCACATAACTTATATGTTATGTAAACGTATTTATATCAAAGTAAATATTGGCATACCTATACTTTACCACACCCATTATGTAACCCAAATGGTCCCCTTACCATATGTATGTCTCACACTTTTCCCAAAAATTATTAAAGATGATGTTACTCTTATTCATATTCTATTGGTGTTCTTTCCAATCTCATGATAGTAGGCTATAGCTCTCTACCCCATCCTTTAGTGAATCAAAAATGTCTTGAGACAAATAGATTTGTTAAAAGGGAGAATACAATTCCTTCCCTTGACATGGGGCTTTCTTCTTCAACAAAGAGGAATGTTAAAAACCTTGAGAAAAAATGATTAATTGATAATTTCTTTGTTTTGGACTAGATATCTAACAGTTGGGAAAATCATGAACCCATTGGTATTATCTATTATGGGAAAGGTCATTATGATATTATTTCTGACAACAAGGAAGATAGAGATCTAATATTTAGATCTAGGGCTTATTTCATGGGTTCAAGAGGAATGTTTCTCACCCAATGAACTCTATATTTCAATCCCAACATGATTTCTCATGTGCATGTATGGATTAGATTGTACTATCTTCCTCTTATTTGTGAGGGTGATGTTATTCTAAATTCCACTAGAGACAAAATGGGCCACTATGTTACTTCTTCATAGACTAAGGAGAATAATTTCTCATGTGCTAGAACTTATGTTGAAATGGATTTTTCAAAAGGATTCCATGAGGCGATTCAACTTGACATGAATATTTGGAGACATCTTCAAGACATGGATTATACATTTGGTCCGCTTTAAATGTAATTCTTTCCAAGAGTATGGGAAATTTGCAAAAATTTATAATAAGGATCTAGTATCTCAACCACTTCTTATCCCAGTCCCATCTTTACAATCTAATGATAAGGAAAGATAATTCAAACAAATTTCAACAAAACATAAGAATCAATTGTCTAAGAGGTCGCATCCTAGCAATAGGTCCAAATTTTGATAGCCCTCTCCCTCTAGTTATATATTTGGAGCTTTTCCATCTTCGAGGGCTAAAGACTAAGCTAAAGAAGCTCAATATCATCCAACTCACCATTACCATTGGTGAATTCTAAATCAAATGCCATATACCATCGTTTCTTCCATGAAGGAAGGTGTTCTAACTATGGAAAATGACAAAATTGATGAAGAAGTTGAAAGAGAGGAAGAGGAGGCGGTCAACCTTTCCTACTCTTCTCCTTTCTATTATGTTGTTTAAAAATCAATGCATTTTCTTCTCCTCCAATAACACTATGTCTAAAAGTTAAAAGAAAAAAATCCAACACTCTTTTGAATCTTGTGCATCTAATGGGGGTTCAATTTTACTAAAATCTTAAAGATATTTTGTTTTTGCATCAATTTCTGCCAATCATGAGTGAAAATATTTTCTTATACTCAATAAATGGTATGTTTAAGCTCTAATATGGTTAGTAGTGGATTTCCCACTTTTTCAAATTAAATGTAAGAATTTTCGAGCATTAAAAAATCTTTAATTGTACGATCGTTATCCTTATATAATTTTTCTTTTAAATATAAACTAGCAATTGCACCAGATGTTGCAAAGGAAACGCCGTAAGGTATAAATTCAAATTAATAAACAAAATGTTATTCAGTTGTCTTAAATCATAAGCAATAATTTCATGTGAGATATTAAATCTTTGAAAGCATCCATTGCGAGTGGTATATCTATGAAGTGTTAAAAATAATGAGACAACTAAAATATGATATAAAAATAATGAGACAACTAAAATATGATGTTTATTAGGTTTATTTGGAAACAAAAAGGTTGTTTAGTTAGATTGTGTTGTTTTAGTAAGTAGCCATGTTGCAAATTTGAGCTCATCACCTAAAAAATAAATCTTCACGGTTCTAAATGCATCTAAAATGATATATCATGCTAAAGAGAGTGGCTACAGAGGTACTGCTTCCAACATAAGCAAGGTAATCATGCCCTTTTTCATATCGACCTCTAGCAAAGTTTATTTCATAATATGGCTAAATGTAGTGGACAATGTACAAATTTTTCCCTTCGAATCTCTATAATATTATTCTCTGCCAATTTTGAAGAATGTATAATATCATCCAGAAATTCTTTGAACAAAATGTTGGATACCTATGAACAAATCAACTGCTCCATCCTTCTGGTTGCATTACCAAAGATAAATACTAATCGGTACTTTACATGACATAAACATTATAGATCCTCTAAAAGGGGACTCCATTTTTGTGAAGTCTCTTAATGGGCTCAAAATATAAATGAAAATGTTAACATTCCACTTTTTAAACTCCCTTTGCCATGTATGGAGCATGCTTTTTGGAGCAATGATTAATAGTTTGCATGCTGGAAATAAAGTAAGATAACTTTTGTAGGAAAATTATAATCATGCGAGTAATTGAGTAATTTATAGAGAAAAAATCACTAATAACTACATGTATAAGACATGCTACTAATTCTTCTAAAACTATATAAATGTATATAGTTTCCTCAAAATTATATATTAATTTTAAAAATAAAATAATTACCAACATGGCCACGGCAACTGGCGTGCACTTCCCAAGCAAGCAGGCCAGTCTCATGGATTTATTCGCGTTGAATATTAGGATTTTGTGAATGAATAAAAATGGTCTGTAAATCTAATTATGGCGGTTTCATGTTGCAGGGCTTGTGCGATGTGGAAAATTTGTCGCCTGCGGTGGACAAACTACCTAAGACCCGACATCAAAAGAGGGAATTTTATTCCAGAAGAGGAAGATCATATCATTAAACTGCATGGGCTCATAGGGAATAAGTAAGTTTAAAATGTCCATTCTCCACAAATTCTCATAAATTAATATTCACTCTTGCAATGGGTTGATTATTTTTCTATAATGCAGATGCTCTACTATTGCTTCGTACCTGCGAGGAAGAACCGACAATGAGATCAAGAACGTGTGGGGCACCCGTTTGAAGAAGCATCTTGCGAATATGAAAGCCAAGTCGGTTGCAGTTAACACACAGTTAAAAATAACTTTACATTGATGACGATGTGCTTCAGCTGCGATGACTTTGGAATGCTCTAGAGACGGGTCGCATTAATAAGTTCTAGTTCCTGCAACTGCAATGGTGCCTGGCAGATCCAATGCATTGACAGTAAGAAAAAGGTATATATACTATAAGAAAGATTTTATATATAAACATGATTCTCTTAAGACAAACCACCATAAATCGGTGGAAACTCTGTGATGCAGTGTCAATGGTTAATGACCACACAAACCTCAACACAAGAAGTTTAAATCTACCAGCTCTTTGCCTTGCCACAATCGTTTTTTTTCAGAGGGAAAAAACGTTGTTTATTTATATGAATAAACAAACAGTACATTACCAACAAAGATTACGCTTCATAGAAACATCGAACCAGATGTATAGGGACAATCACGCCAAGAAAGCCAAATGAGATTTATATGAATAAGCAAATAGTACATTACCAACAAAGATTGCGCTTCATAGAAACATCGAACCAAATTTGCATAAGAGAAGATCTGTTCAGAATTATTCAAAAAGTTGCCCAGATCATTACATAGTCTAAAAAGGTCAAATGCAAGCAACAGAGACCAAAAGCCTTGCCACAATGTTATCAATACCCTCCCTTCCACCTTCAAAACCCTTAAAAAATTTAATTGGAATCCAGGAAAGTAGGCAAGTATAGGGACAATCACGCCAAGAAAGCCAAATGAGATTTGGCGAGTGCAGCCTCAAAATGCGATCCAAGAGATGACCTTCGGTCTCGAGAAGTTGAAAATTAATGACACCAAGACCATGTAAACATTATCAATCTAGTGCAGAGCTTCATCACGTAGTTCCCCAACAAGTGGGGATTCCTCTGGTACCATGACAACATTTGTGAGCTCAACTCCTCTCGTTCGGAGCTCTGCCCTTCGGGAATCATCCTACTCCAAGTGCTTCAGTCATAGCCTGTTCATTCTGATGCAGAAACTGTCTGTAAACTGTCGTAACTGTTCATTCTGATGCAGAAACTGTCTGTAAACTGTCGTAACTGTCGCTCTTTCAATCAACGACTCATTTTGACTCAATCGTCTAACAAGAGATCGGATTGCAAATATTAAGACAGACAGGCACTCAGCAAAGTTGTTTTCAAATAAATACGCCTTACGGCGTAAATATTTCTGCAAAACCGTTTATGCAAAACCGTTTATTTATGACCAAAAAATAAAATATACATATGGTGGGCTGGACTAGTGAAAATAAAAGTCGTCCAAAATAAGGTAAGTATGAAAAGAATAAATTAATCACCTATCCAAATCCAAAGAGAAATCTCAAGTATTGGCTCCCCTGAATATAGATAGCGAAAATGATTAAATACACCCCGAGTTTAGTTTTGGTACACTATAAAAGTTGACAAACGTTTCGAGACGTCGATATAAAAAGTTGCCTTTCTTTCTTAACGTATCTTTTGCGTAGTGCGTTGAACCGAAGGAAGGATTCACCATTCTCAACAGTATAGCGATGGAAGCTCACGTGAATAAGAAGGCAAGGTATGAGAAGACAGAAGATGAGATGGCATTGCTCCAACCACACATAGCTTCTGCTGCGACCTCGCAGGTTCTCCCATCTGAAGAGAACCAACATCATCCTCAAGAAGAAGAAGAGGAAGAGACAATAGAGAGAGTTTCGTCATCCATCGATTATTTTCAGAGCGTGAGAAGGAGAGAGTGGTGCGATGACAAAGACAATAGAAAGCTTCCAGATATTTTTAGAGAGTATCATTTACGAGCATTTAACTTTGTAAAACATACAGTACTTACCAATATGCTCATTGTCCGGACATATTATTTGTAATTTATAGCGAATGCTATATTGTTCCATTCCGACTCTATGGAGAAATGTCACCACTTACTGACCAGCGTGGGTTGCCTATCACAATAAAAAAAAGGTATTTATAATATGCGTTACAATTTTCACAATAATTCATTGATACTCGAAGCCGAATTGATCCGTTTTGTCGAAGTCGAAAACGAACATAGCGAAACTATCTGAATGACAAGACGAGTAAGACGAGTAAGCCTTGTAAGCTTCGACATTGCATCTATAGCAGCAGGGGAGGACCCAGAAGTAAGAGAAGTCTTTCGACTAGGAGGAGTTTGGGATTTTGATTTTCCAAATTGCAGAGGCATGATTTATGATAAGAATGAGAGGGTATTCAAATTTTATGAATTGAAAGAGTACACAGAATTGTTTAGAATTTCGGATCCAAGTGACAAAAAATTAGAATCAAATTTCAAATTTGGAAGTCCAGCAAATAGGGACATGTTCATAATCATTAAAAATAAGAACGAAAATGAGAGCAAGGAAATTTTATTGAGAATTTATTCCAAAGCTACTGGAGAACTTCGAAAAGAAATTTCCATACCTGTCTCTGCACGACGCAGCATTAACTTCGTCAAGTTATATGGCCCTGATAGAATAGCTGTTCAGCAACAGGATTTAGGGATGCAGGTAATGGATATGTCTTCTGAAATTTGTCAAATAAGAAAATCAACATACGTCCTACTTGCCCACCTCTCTATTTAGCCAAAAGAAGTGCGTTATTGTGCGTCACAGAAGGAACGGTTTATCTTTGTGATATACAAGGTGAGATTGTGGTCACATTCGAGGACCATAACTTTTTTGAATTCAACGATCTATCAGGTTCGTACGATACAACTGAAGAGGACATTTTGATTTCTGTCTGCGGTTTCGGCTTTTATCCCGAGTCCATCAATATTAGTAGCATTGTTACAGGAAAAAGGCTGGGAAAGATTACAACTAATGCTCCAAATAATGCTTCTGAGTTGAGAAGAATGGCCTTCCAACATGTGGACCTATGCGGATTCGCATACGATGAAAGAACCCATGATATTATGTCAGGAAATAGAAAGGGAACTATTTTTGTATGGTCAAATAAATTGTGCCGTGACGTGCCAAATAAAAGCAAGGCTATTGTTTTGCCAATCTCAGACGATGATGATGAGGAAGGAGGCGAACTGCAGGCCGAACAATAGCCGCCCCTCCACCAAACCAGAATTTCCATCACTATTATTACTCTCATTCGGTTCACATTTATTTTGGAAAGACATTTATTTTCGAAAGATGGGATACGTTATTATTAAGTCCTCTTTCTCTGCTAGTTAGGACTTTTATTCTGTGCTAGTTAAGACTTTTATTCTGTTGATGAAAAGTATACAGACCTACCGTTATAGGAAGTCATCATGGATTCTCTATGCGAATTTCTAAAATCATAGAATATGGGAATGCGATTATGGATTCTCAGTGCAAAAGTCTAAAATCAGGGCATAGATGATTATGGATTGTTAATGCAAAAGTCTAAATTCAGGGCATGGATGATTTCGAGGGAAAGAATTGTTGATTGAAAATGTGAATATTTTGGAAATAAATTTTCAATAGATGAATAAACGCAAAGCCATTGTTTTGCCAATCTCAAAGGATGATAATGAGGAATTTCCAATCACTATCATTTCTCTCATTCGTTCATTCTGTGTTGTTAATTCTACACAACTAGTTGACATTTATTTTGGAAAGATGGGAACTCTACACAACAGTGAAATTTATGAAATCAGAATTAGTTCATTCCGTGTTGTTAATTCTACACAACTAGTTGACATTTATTTTGGAAAGGTGGGAATTCTACACAACAGTGAAATTTATGAAATCAGAATCGTTCACTCCGTGTTGTTAATTCTACACAGACTATAATTACCAGATTGGTTGCACGTGCCTTTTTAAAGTTTTCAGTGAATTTCAATTTACTACGTAAAACAACATTAAAATATAGCAAATTGGTTGCAGGTGCTTTTTCAAGGTCTTAAATGAATTTCAATGTGTATGTAAAACAACATTCTGGAACAGAGTAATGGACTTGATGTAATGATAAATCTCATGTTTCCGATTTTTCTCTTCTTTACACCTCTATTGTGACATTTTCGTCCATTAAGATGAAGGAAGAGATTGGGATGATGATGAAGGTGGAGACCATGAGAATGAGGATAAAGGAAGATACCACGAGGCTATGCTGATCATAGAAGATAAAGGAGACCAGGAGGCCTTTCCAATATCAATTTGAGGATGATAAAGTAGTAAACCAGGAGGCCTTGCTAATCTGAGAGGATGATGAGGAGATCAGGAGGCTCCACAGTAATCAGGGGCAAGAGGAGGAGATTAGTAGGGATGAAAATATGCCCTAGTTAGACTTAAATTAGTGTCAAGCATTTCGAATTTTTGTCCAACTTTGTAATAAAGAGTTAAAGATGTGAAGGTTAGTGGTTCTAAACACTATGGTTATTTAGTGATTTGAAGGTTAATGCTTCATAACTTTATGGGAAAAAATATATTTGCTAAGAGATGGTGTGGCCGAAACAAAATGTGATCAATGACATGCATGGAGTCATCTTAAAACTCTACAAGTTGAGAAAGTAAAAATATATATTTATATAAAAAGTTTATTATTAAATTAGTTATGATCTTTTGATTATATATATAACTAACTAAAAAATTAATTTATGCAAATATTTTAAATAAATATAAATTTCATTGACATATAATATACCTAACTAAAGAATTTATCATATTTTCTTGTCCATTAGCCAGATGATTTGTGAGGTTTTTATGATGAGGGTAGAGAATTGACCATATTTTATAATTGCATATTTTGAAGATTGATAAAGATTTGTTAAAAATGTACATTTTATAATTGTATATTTTAAACATTGATAACGATTGATTGAAAATGTATTTTTACTCTAAATATGAAAGACTATAAAAACGAGATACATCTCATTGTGTACACTATGCACCTCAGACAAAAATGTTGTGTATTTCCAAATCTTGCACGTGCTCGAAAAAAAGACAATATTCAATTGTGAGGAAGATATGTAGAAGTCGCGATACGACTCTCTCACTATTGAAAAAAGGAGAAATGAATGACTATCTATTGTCTCAAATATAACCGGTTTTGAGTTGAATGTGTGCAATGCGTAAGGGCGTTAACACAAACTCTACTGGTTACGTAGTTATTTACTAAATTTCTAGGTACGTCCAAATTTTTTTTGTAACCCTTCCTTAGTTGTCATTGTGATTTAATGGTGAATATTATCTAGTGACGAGGGGTTTCTTGTCCATAAGTTCTTTCCAAATAGCTCAAATATTTAAATGTTAGGTTATAGTCGTAAGTAATTGTATTAAATTTAAATGTTGTCTGTGTAGTTTGAAGTCCATCCATGTTAAGAATGTTTTCAAGGGTTTGTCTCTTTGAAAGTTAGTTTGATTACATTGAATATCAACACATTTCAAGAAATTCAAACATTTTCGCTGATGCATTGTCTAATCGAGTATTAAATAGACATTTGTGACATTGAAATTAAATCAAAACAATATCTCATCCATATTGAATAAGGTACTTAGGTAATGAAAAATAGTGATCATGTATAATTTAAATAATATTTTATCAAGTGTGTCAAAAAATATACAACATCCGATGACACAGGCTTCAAAAACCTTATGATCCAAATATGTTGATACAAAAAAAAATGTAACCTACAATGACTATCATCTATTCATTATGGTGATCATGGGATAAGACTATGGCGCATGCCACTCAGCGCAGTTATCGCCTAATCGAAACTTGAACTCCAACCACGGGCCTCTTCTACTAGAGAGGAAAATGACCAGTCCCAGTCTCTAGGATATCTTTACTGAGATTCTCCAAGTTTTGTTCCAATTCGGTCAAGGCCTTGGTTGCATCATTCTGTGTTGCAATTTCCGCTATGGGGTTTCCTCCCCATCATTCAAACCTCTGTAGTCCTGCAAGTTGGACTGCACCTACATCTGCCTTAACATTTTTACGATTAGCATTGGATGATAAAAAACTAATAAAAATCTAGAAAACAAAAAAAATCAAAATGAGACTTTTTACCTGTTTCCTCCCACTATACCCTAGTTAGGAGTGCCACACGAAAAAATAAGGTTTATATCGTACTATTAGACCACCATTATCACCATGACATGCCATCAATGAAATCCATAGCAATAGACCACCATATATAGGTCCTTTAGGGTCGACGATATGTCGTTGTGGGACGAGTGTAATCCCCTTAAGAGGAAATGATATTAGCATAGTCACATAGCTTAACATCTTCAACTTGCCCTCCTTAGCTCGAGTTAGTATCCCTTTCATATTGACAACCACTCACCCACACCAGTTAAATAATGTTCCCTCAGAACACTCAACCACAATCTCCATCTGAGTGTTTGTAGCCATGTGGAGAGCTACACTACTATATAGTTTCATAACTCTAAAGAAATAGTTTTTAGATCAAGCCATTGGATAGTTTTTATGTCTATCCTTACATATTTGATTTGTTAATTTGGAGCACAATGTTGCACCAATTAGGACATGATAGTTTGCCCACCTGGACGTGCACCAAACAAGGAAATATCACATCCCATACAGACAATCCAATGAAAATGTAGATATCCTACGAGTCAATTACAAGCCAATGATTTCCAATAACAAAACATTGTTCCTAGACATCCCATACCCTCACCATCCAAGCCATCAACTCTACCTGGCCTTTCAACCCTAGTGTAGACCAAAACTTATAAAGTAAAAAATTATTTAGAGCTTGCAATGTTGTTGTGACATCAATTACTACTGCATCATGTTTTTCATGCTTACATTCTCACCACTTGAGCATGATTGGTTCAAATGACTTGAAAATGAAAAATTAGAAAGATTAGAACCTTGTGGGAGAAAGTTTGGATATTTTCAGTGGTGAGATTATTGTATTTTGAAAACCTCATGGGGCCTATGCATTTTATGTTAAAACACAACGAATATTTTTGCAGTTTGTATACTAAAAAACCATGCAACCATGGTAATCTATATGTAGAAAATTATTGGGGTGTGCAGCCGTCATGAGGAAAACACGCACACCCCGGCGGGAGATTGTCAAAAGCATAATGCCTCATAAAAATAACCCTAAAGCTTAAAAAGGAAATCCAAACGGTTTAAATGCAAGATATTGAAGATAATTGTTATGTAGAAGAGATGGTTTGTTGAATGGTTCACTAGTTCTCTCGATATTAGCTCTGGAAGTTCTATGGTAAAAAAAAAAAAATTCTTCTGTCAAAATGAAATGGTGAAAATGTCTTCTCTTTTTCAAATTTTATAAGATTTTATGAATAAAATATTTTATTTTATTCCTTTCACCTTTTAGAAGTTCATTTTTTTAGTATTTTTACGATAATGAAGAGCATTTCTCGTAATTTATTGAGTTTTTTTTGCAAAGAATAGGTCACATTTAAAAAATGAATCATCTTGACAACAGAGTAAAATTTTATCACTTTTTAGGACTCTTGAGAAACATGAAAAAGTGAAACATTAGAGTCATTTTTAAGCCCTTTTCTAACTCCCTAAACATGAAAATATTATCTGGTACTTGACTATTTGAACTCATTAAAGTAATTGAACATTTGTCTATTCATTATAAGTTTACCCCTTTTCCGGACTGAATTAGACTATTTACGAAAAAGTTATACGTTAACTAAGAATGGCTAATAGACTTCTCTCCTGCATCATTTTATCCTTTTTTGGGATTTAGGGACTAAATTTATAAAAAATAACACAATGTACTTTACTTATGTTTGTCTCTTGACCCCCTAAAACTGAAAAACATTGATTATTTCTTTCTACAACATCGTTAAAAAAATACATTGAAATAATTTATTGAGTTTTCTTTTTGTGTCCTTTAAAAATCTTTAAATATGAAAATTACATGGAGTTAATCCTATATTAGGCTCATTAAAATTAAATAGTGTAGGACCCGTCAATTACAACATGACTGAATCAATCCTTTATAAGGTTCGTTAAAAATAATTTGGAGGACTCATCTGAAGGATGAAATTATACACCAAGGAAATTTTATCTTCCTCAAGCTTGAAAATAAATAAATAGGTACTTGAGAGTAATGGTAGGGTGGGGGGAATTGGGAAAGAGGATCCATATTTTGTACCTTTTTTAAAGGAAACATTTCGCTTTTGAACATGACACTTTATCACACTTGTTTCTAGTTTTGGTAATCCATTTATCTTATAGTTAATAGAACCTCATAGAAAGCCTTCAGCTAGTTTTGGGTATTATTTTTAAGTTAAATGTTTCCGAGTCAGTTATCGTGTCATTATATTTTCAAGAGAAAGTTCAACCTCATTTCATATTCCATTGCAAATATATGTCTACATTTTGCATTCACTGAGTTAGTCATTGAAAAAACATTTATTCAAATTGACATTACAAGTTTTGTGTCATACACCCTCCTGCGACAGGTCTATCCTTATCGAATTTAGCTAATTATCTAGGAAGTTAATTGAGAAACCTTATCAGTATCTTTAAATATGCATGCCCTAATGGTAGGTTTCTCGTATTCGAGAAGAAATTTTCATCGTTGGCCTTCGATTGAGTGACTCTATGAGTGTTCAACTGCAAATCATCTATTCACACTGAATAGATTGTACTGGAGTACCTTGAGAGACATTATCATTATAGGTGGTTTCTCTTGTACTTATTAACAATTTTCATCATTGACTGGTATTCAAGTGGTTTCTACAATGTTCAACTTCGACGCATTCAATCATATAGTTAGATTCATACTAAATATAGAGATGAAGATCAAGACCCTGAATCTAGTTTCATCCATATAAGTTGCAAAGAGTTATTTATTCATGTTTGAGTAGAAAAATTCATAACAGATGCTTGTGTGGATAATGTGTCTACTATTGATGTAATTTTAGGTTGTTTTTGTACCCGTACATTCAGTTAGATTTTACTCTGAGTATGGGAATGCATACTTGATCGATGATTATTGTTTTGAATTAAATATTCGTTGTAGATTTTCAACCAGTGTCTTTGATCCAATCCTTGTTATGATAAAGCACTTCAATATTTAATGAATATCCAGACTTCGCACTTTAGGGGGAAATATATTAAACATCATTTTGTCACCATGACACTGGATAGTCAAAATGGATCTATCACCATCCATACTTATGCTTCTTTGCAGGTCAAACATTCATATTCCTTGAAAAAGTCATGAATTTTGGTAGAAATGCCTCTTTAAACTCTTAAATATGACTTGTGCAGTTTTTATAGTCAATGAATATGCATGAGATGTTGCTGCCAAGAATCCTTGTGTAGTTATGTGCTTTCTTTTCGAGTAAAAATAGAGTAACTCACTAAAAGTAATGTAAAAAATAAAATTAGGTTCTAGAAGAATAGTTTGTTGCATATTTCCCAACTAGAAGCCTCTGAGTCAAATCAGTTCAAGCCAAACTACTCCAAACATGGATATAATTCGCCTGGATCATGGAACCCTAATCCCCTCATTTGTGGATCTCACCCATCTTTGGTGTATCTGAAACCTCCTCAGTTTCTCCCATAAATTGAGTTGAGACTTGAGGATAAGAGGACCTCACTTTTAGTAGTATTATGTTGGTAATTTTCAATTGGAGAGTTTGTTAATCAAGCTGGAATAATCGAGGCATTCTAGAGGAACCTATATGACATCAATGCTTAGTTTCAAGTTTTTTATTTTATCTCTGAATAATACATTTGGATAATTTTTCTCACTATATTTTTTTTCTTGGAATTGTGAATGGTTCATGCTCATATAATCATTAAAACAATTTCTTTTCATAATATCCTTGATCATTAGGTTAAGTTTGTTTTTAGATTATTATTATGTTTCAGATGCCTTTCATCCTTTGTCTGTTTGTGTTTCTAGGTTTCTTATAAGCATTTAGGAGCTCCATCAGGTCAAAGTGTGGGGTCTTCATCAAGAATTTTGTTGGAAAGGCAATAGCATCATCCTCTTACTCTAGTTTTAGTAATATGAATGGTGTTAGCTTAGGGAAAGAGATATTCTCATGTCTATTTGTCTCTAGGTCTCCGTTAGGATTCTATTGAGATTGGTCTTTTCTGCAAGAGGGACTTATCTGGGTAAAAATCATGATGCGAAACTTCAGGATGTATAAAAAAGGAAATCCATTGTCAATTAAGAATTACTTCAATCACTTATAGATGATAAAAGTAAATCTTAAAAATGGAAATCCAATCAGTTACAAACTAATTATAAAAATGCACACAACTAGATAGTTACACCTGAAAACTTATTCAATCCCATTGCCAGATCTAATCATTTATGGAATTGAAATTTATGTCTAGAAATTCACACGACCAATCAATAAATTCAAGGGTTCACAAAACTGATACTATAAATCTACTTATTCACACAACATAATTGTAAATCTAAGAATTCACACAAGAAACAACAATCATTCATATGAAAGGAAATAAAATATAGTAATAAAAGAAAGAAAACAATATTTCCAGTGACTGGGCCCACACTCTCTGGAAGTAACTTCCTTAAGGAAAATTCAATACAATAGGTTAAAACTGAACTATTAAACTTTCATTGATATCACATTGAGTTACAAAATTTTTTGTAAGACTTAAAAGTAGTTATGTTGTTTACTTTTTACAATCGTTGGGGATAATAAATCATAATTGTCATTATTCATTCTTAGTGAAGTTTAATATATATATATATATATATATATATATATATTATAGTGCATTTTCAATGCTGGAATGATAAATCTATCCTGATAATAGAAATGTTCTTAGGATCTCTTATTTAAATTAGAAAATATTAAAATAATTGATCATGTCTTCTCCTTGACCCTTCCATGTAATTAGATGTGAATCCTCAATCAACATGCCAATATTAGTCCAACGAAATTCATGAAATTTTTTATCCAGCATCTCAAGGGAACAACAATTGTTCATCAAATTTTCCTTGTTCACAAATTTACCCCAATTATAAGTTTATGATATCTAAAGCACTCAAATTACATCATTAACAAGATGAAATAGTAATACACTATTAATTACTTTTTTAGAGCTTCTATCTATCAAATTATTATAAACTAAACGAAAAGGACTTACAAAATAGATATTCAATAGAGAAACAATGGGAATAAACATACCAATTCTCTGGCCCAAGATCACTCCCCAAATTACCTTTTCTCATTTCCTCATGTAGAGAGATGATTAACATGTAGAAGTGTTAAATAATAAGCTTGATAGTATTTTCCACCATAATACCTAAAAATATTTCTCTTTTGTATTTATTTGAAGGCCATTGTATTATCTTCTTTGGAGAGCTTATATTCAGGCTTGTAAACATCTGGAGGATACCATGTGATAGGGAGTCTATACTCGCAACCAATCCAATTAGCTCCTTTAGACAGGACCAAATGAGCATACTCTTGCATTCTGCAGGTTGCTGCTTGAAACTTTCAGTAATTAAATGGTTATGTGCTTTTCACATCGGTCGAGGACATCTTCCACATTTGTTTGGATGCATGGAGGGCTTTTATTTTGATTTCATAAAAAATATTCCAAACCAATCTGGAGAACAATATTATGGAGAGGTGAGGTCCAAGAGTAGGAACAACACCTGAATGTTCCACAAAAATTTTGTGCTTAATGATGGTGTGCAAAGGAATTTTTGATTCCCCTCTAACCAAGAGGTCAAGGCCATTTTCCATTTTTCGGTATACTCCATGATCTTCTTACCATTAATTTGATTTCTATTGAAAGAGATAAAGGCTTGAAATTGCACATCGCCAATAAAAGGGCTAGGATTTTCATCCCTCTGGCCCTGTAAGAAAAACTTATACATATATAATTCACACAAAAAGTATTCCACATGATCATCTTTTCGTTGAAAATATTTAATAAAATTAGAGAGAATATCAAACTCAGTGGGTTGTCAAGACCAAAAAACATTAATTTTAAGAAAAATATATTGTTCAAGTAAGAATATAACATAATTTTTTGTTGGGTACCTAAAGGTAAAGAATCAAAATAAATGGATAAAACCTTCTTGATTTGTTATAAATATTTCTGAAGTTGACACTACACCATATTTATCATCTTCTTTGTTGCCCTGAGATTAGCATATGTCTCATCCTTAGTTGTGAACAATGCTCTAAACATTTCTAATATTAGATATTAGTGTTCCTTCCGAGGCACTACTTGTCCTCGGTACCAATTCATAACCTATTTTTATTCCTTTAGTCTTACATTCAACTCCAGGATAATAACATCCATGATCAATGGGGTGTATGGAGGTACAATCTCTCTCTAAGTGGCCATATTAATAGAATCCAATAGTTCTATTTGACTCGCTCCCTCAATTGTCATCACATTAGACCCTAAATCAGTCTGGGTTGATGTAGAAATAGTGGTGATATTTTTTGTTTGATTTTCAGTGGATGTGTAAAAGTTTTAGTTTGGACTCCAAATGTCTGCATTTCCATCCTCCTCTTGTAATGTCTTCTATTGTTCCTTAGCCAAATTTTAAGCTACTTCACCTTTCTTTGTAGCGTCTCATTTTCACTCTTTAGTAGCCTTACTTCACAATTAGTTTTCCTTTTTATACTTTCAACAAGTTTTTTAATTTGTAAAGGTGTGGTGGGAAGGATGGCAGTAGTATTTTAAGGCTCCTTAGTTTCATTTTATTAGAATGTAGGAACAATTCCAAGGCCTATAGGGCCCTTATCAAATTGAATCATATCAGTAAGGTTGTCACTCATATTTTGGTGTTTAGGTGATGGTGTAACTGCTTCTTCGGAGGGGGAGCTTTGTTCCATTGCAATTTCAAGAAATTCTCCTAACTATTCCTCATAAGGAGGGTTCACAAGGTCCTCTAGGAACCACAAAACTATAGTAGCATCATAATTGTGAGGAGATGGAAAATAATTAGGCATTGGAGCTCATCTAGGTGGAAACTTTGAATAACCTTCGCCTTCATCAGTATTCAAAAAGGTACCCATTTTTTCCATCACCTAGGTTATCTCCTCCTCATGAATTTGAGGTGAATTGTTATGATGTGCTTCTTGAACTTCGGGATAGTTCTAAGATATATTTTCCTCTAGAAGTTGTTTTCTGGGGTCTATGGAATTTCTCGCATTTAACATTCTAGCTTATCTTATACGTGTAACGAGTAATGATACTAGAAGATATGTTATCCTTTAATTCTTAGCTCTAGTCAATTTCTATGGACCTGAGATTTGAGCTTGGTCTTGCATGATCCTCTTATCTTATGGTTGCTCGAGGTGGGTAATATATGTTTCATTTTTGGTATGAGAGCTCATTATCTCCAAAAAAAATATTCCAGATCATCTATTCTTGGTTTAATTCAATGATTACAATTAGCTTTATGAGGAAATGATGTTTGACTACTGAATTCTGGTCCTTATCTTTTCCAATTCTATCAGCTATCTCATGTAGAAGAGAATTTAAAAATAAGGTAGATTTATAGTTACCTTCTGTTTCAATGTTGCCAACAACTTCAAATGACATGGTCTCACTACATCATACCAATAATCACAATTAATGTATCTCTCGACTATCTATGTTAATTATTTCCACTGCTCTGGGAAGGAAGCCAGGTGACAAACTTTTCCTTTTCGAACCAATGCTTCACTGACATCCATGAATGTCAACATATCATGTTGCAACCTATTATTCATATATACCCACTTATCTCCTTCTGTGGAGAGGCCCATGACTTCTACTATAATTGTCTCATTCACCGGTATTTGTTTACATTTAACTATTGTTACTCCATTGTTCATGTTCTGTAGAAATTCCAAAGCGACTAAGTTGTCAAATCCTTGTAGCCTAGATAAATAATCAGTCCAGCCTACTTCTTCCATAATTTTTGTGCATATTCAAACACCCAAAGTTGAGCTAGTTCACTATGGATTTATTTTCCTGTTATATTTGTTGTTTCTCAAGAAAATATGTAGAAGTTGCATACATCATTTTAGCCAAAAAAATTTCAGAAAAATATCAATATGCAAGTACGATATGAACATCACATATGAAAATAAAATTATTGTAATGATTATTCATCCTTGTTAAATGTGTCAGCATCATGGCATGCATGCACTTTTTCACTTCCCCCTAATAACGAGAAAGGTTTTCCACGACCATTGGTGATATGAAAAAATCATAGGTGCATTAATGCATTTACTTACAATAATGGGAGAAGGTTAAATAATGTAAGCTCATGGGGTGTAGTGATGAGGCATATTAGGTTGATGTATGAATATATTTTGCATCATTCGAAGCATAAAAATATAAATCATCGGAAAAATAATGCGTGCCATAATATTCCCCTTTCAAGAAATAATACAATATATTTATAAAATTTCCTTTATAACAACAAATATGCATTCCCGATATATAAAGATAAATATCTATTCATATAGAGTTTGAATAACCACCTTAGTTATTATAATAGGTTTCCACGTTACTCTTGGTGATTCATCCTTTATTTACTAAATAGGGAAGTCAAAGACACAAAGTATCGATATGGACATTCCAATTATACTTCAATACCATAGGAGGAGCCTCTGCTGTGATCAGTCATCCATACCCTCGACAATGTTTCCTTTTTCCCCTTTGATATGCTAGTATCCCATTCACTAAAAATTTATGACTCCCTTTTTTTTTTAATTTTCTCCAAAGACCATTGGTTTCACGTGATGAAAAGTTGGTAAATTTTCCATTCACTAAATTTTAGCAAAGTGAACAAGCTAACTTGTGATGAGACATCCTGTCCTCTGACAAAAATGTCAAAGGAAATTACCCTGGCTTGCAGACCGTAATGGAAATGTCACTATGTGAAGTCTTATGATCATGGTAGGTCATCTTGTGATGAGAATTCCTATTCTTTTGAGAGAAAATATATTCTTAATTTTTATAAAATTTTCTACCTATATAGTTTCTATGAAAAAATGGTGAACGGAGATGGCGTGAGAAGAATTGCGACAACTTTGCCATTTTTAGTTGTGATTTTATTTACACAATTTTATGTTTGAAGGAAATAATCAGTCTATATGGAGAAGATAAAAACTACTTTGGTGGTAATTGATGTAATATATCATGAACAATTTAAGTTATTTATAATATCAAGATTGTTAGAATTTTTATTTTGATAGGTTTTCCCAATCAAATAAGATGTTATTCATAAGGTAATGTTTAGAGTAATATAATAATGATCACCATGATAATAAAAGAATGATTTGAAACCACAAATAAAATCTCATAGTTATAAGGGAATAATAGTTGTAAACAAAGTAAAAAAAGTTGTGTCCAAAAGAAATGGTAGTCACTATGATAAGTAACAATGTCTGTGATGAAGGGAAACAACAACTATGAAAAAAAGCGACGAAAATGGAACAACAACCATGACCAAAGGAACAATGACTGTGACTTCATGAAGTCATGGTAATGGAACACCAAGATGTGTTGAAGGGAACGACAACTATAGCCAAAGGAAACACAACAATGATAAAGGGAACAACAAGTTATGTGAAAGAGAGCAACAACTTTGACCAAATGGACAACATCTATGATAAAGGAAATAGAATTTGTGCCATGATGGAACAACGAGATATCCAAAACATAATGGAATTTGTATATAAAGGAGCAGCAAGTATGATATAATGGACAAGCTATACTATAATCAGAAATACCTCTTCCCTTGGTTTATTACGATCAAAAGTAAAAGAAAAAAACTAAGAAAATTCCACACAAAAATATATATATTATGTAGAATGTGCAAATATTTATCTTTTGAAATTTATGTTAAACACACGCATGGTAAACACACAAGAATAGGAAAATAGGCGTGAGTTTTTATTATCATTAACATGATGTATATTTATAATACAATGATGTGACTCTTTGATTCTACATTCCAAGGTCACTTGAACTCCTTTTGTCCATTCGGCTTGTAAACCTACCCATAGAGGATTAGGTGTCCAACACTCCCCCCCTTAATCCGAAGGGGTATGTGTGAGTCCAAGAAGAGAGTTGTAATACAAATCTGAAAAGTATGCATGGCAGCACTTAGGCTGAATCAGCTCTTTGAAATTTTTTCATAAAGAGGTGGTTAAAGGATGACCACCAACACTGGAACACTTAGTGTCATTCCCGGAACTCTTCCAAATCTGGCAAGAAGCTGAGGGCTTCTACTAGAGGAAGTGTCCCTCATATTTGAAGAGGGAGACTTTCAACCTACAACCTACAATGGTTTAAGGATGAACACCAACTTTGAAATTCTTGATGCATATCATGGAACTCTTCCAAAAATGGCAACAAGCTGAAGTCTTCTGCTAGAGGAAGTGCTTTGAATTGTTTGAAGAGGAAGAATATCAACCTCGCATAGATGGTTTAAGGTTCTCCACCAACCAAAGGAATTATCATGGGCATTGATGTCTCTGGCTACAAATTTGAATCTTGAATGGTAGATTGTGGCTTAGGCTCGCTTGAAGTGTTGTGTCTTTGGCTACAACTCTGAATCTGGAATGATAGGTTGTGGCTCAGGCTCAGTTGAAATACTGTGTCTCTAGCTACAACTCTCAATCTAGAATGAGATATTGTGGCTCAGGCTCGATTGAATTGTTATGTCCCTGGCTACAACTCTGAATCTGGAATGACAGGTTGTGGCTCAGGCTCATTTGATGTGGCTTTGAAGCTTGTATATGACCACCATTTTCCCCCGTGTCAGGTACAAAGTGAGATGATGGTGAAAACTCAACTGCAAGTTTTTTTAATATTCTAGAACAAGTTCTGACATTTGACTTAAACATCTTCTTGGTTGTTGATTCCCATTTCCAAGAAGCGATCCATCCAAGATGAATCTATGTTCTTGTAGAAGGCTTGTTTCTGAAGAATCTATGTGAAGAATGGGTGTGTCGAACATTTTTCTTGCATGGGTGATGATCGAAACAATGATCTTTCATATGGCCAACTCGATCATAGTGTTGGAATTCCACAATTTGTTGTTGTTGTTGTGGAAGAGGAGCAAGATCTAGAACAGCTGAAGGTGAACTGTCATAAAGAAATCTAGCACTTGGAAATTGAATGGGCTTGGAGTAGTCTAGAATATGAAAGGAAAACTATCTTTCATATCCAAGACCTATTCTATTATTGTTATGGACAAGCTCTTCCCAAGGTTTGATGATGGGCTTGGGAAGCGCATGTTGAATTTCGACACCTGAAAGAAAAATTGCTCTTAAACTAGATACTGAATGTGAATCGACTACAACATTATTCACTTGCCTCTTATAGGAGTCTGTTTCAATTTTCTGAATAGAAAAAAATTCAGAATGATGACTCCACTCTTGTAATTATGCTTTCTGAAGCTGAGATTCAAGCTGCAAAAATTCAATCTTCTCTTGTGCATTATGTAAACAACTTTGAATGTGCGAGAGAGCTTCCTTGTTGACTTTAACCAACCCATCAATAGTGGAACAAATTAGACTATTCAATAAATTTAATGCTTCATCGATTTGATCCATTTCATAAAAATGTTTCAGCTACAAATGAACAAATATCTCACACAATGCAAAATAGTTGCAACTTAAAAAATATAAACAATCCTCGATTCTTGTGAAAATATCTTTGCAATCAAGACACCACCTGGAGTAGTTCAGATATTCACTCCTGGCAGAAACTCCTCAACTAGTTTCGACTTTATATTATTTTTGTAGTTGTTTCAATGATGGGCCAATGCAAAAATATTTGAATATATTAGAATACAAATCGGGCCTAATCAGTAAATGAGGGATCTACTTTCCACTTAAGAGAAATTGGGTGTAGCGCGGCGCCCACTCAAAAAATCTGAAATTGTTTTCATGCTACTAAATATCGTGGTGCACACTCGTTATTCGCGTATCTGAAATTATATTGTTAACTTAAATTGTATCTGTGTCCTTGACGTTGATATCCTTGAATGATCAGGAGCTTAAGCCCAAGTTGAAAAAATGCTCAAAAATGGAAGTGCTTGGAATTGGTTTAACTTTGAGTAATAAATAAGCCTCTTAAGTTATGATTTAACTTTTTACAAATAGCACTCAAATCAACGTCATATAGTGTAGATTTGAAGTTTTGATATCCTTAAAAATACGATTGTTAAGTTGTTTGACTTTAGAATTATTAATATTCCAAAGGAATATTTTGATATGTTCTCAAAATATTCGTAAATCATAAAAAATATTCATTTAAACATTAAATATTAAGAAGATGAATGAGTGCCCATTGTTGGTTTGACAATGGATTATTACGTTAATTGAGCAATACGGTGATGCCATGTTAGCTTCTAAAAGAGCAGAGCGGTGGTGAAGAAAATTTCTATGTAAAATGTTTATAACTTCTGAGTTTGAACCATGGACCTCTAATTTCAGTACAGCATACAACAGAAACCTTAAAAATGATTCAGGTATGTTGGTGGAAGCACAGCTATCGTATGTCTTAAATTTAAGCAGTGAAGAAGTTAAATAGCTAAGGTAACATATAAACCTACCTTTTGGTAGAGTGCAGCGCTAAATCTATCCGCCTAGCAATTAATGGCTACCACCATGTGGCCATGATATATGTTACATTAAATGCCACGTTATGTTATGTGATTATAGTTAACGCCTCAGTGAAATGGGGTGACCGGTCATCCTGCCAATACCTACTACAATAAGTTTTTCATTTAATACCTCTGCCATCTTTGTGGTGCATTCCTCCTTTTCTGGAGAAATTTCCAAATTTGGAGTGCTAAATCTAGATTCTCCACATTTAGTGGAGGTTTTCAAGGGAACATTGGGCAGATGTTTGTTTTCATCAAAACTTTCTCATTATTGATCCAATTTGGATGAAAGTTTGGTCAATTTTTTCTTTCTTGGGCATTTTGGAGAGTTTGGGATAGGTTGCAGAGCCAAAAAAGGTGTTCCTCAGCCACTTTTTCTTCAGGGAATCTTAGAGAGCCACTAGGGCCATCACAGAAATGGAGTCGTTTTGGGCTATACTTCACTATTTAAGGTGAAACAAAAGTAATTTTTATTGTTTTTTTGTCTCCTGAAGTTAATTTCACAGTTGGTTTTTCCTGTTTATGCATAATTTTCTCTATATAGCCATTTTAAGCAACTTAATAGAGCAAGGACATGCCCATTTGGAGCCTTGGACCCGACAAATGTAGCCCAAGATGGGTGAACTGCCTCATCATGTTGTTGTGTTATGTTATGGTGAAGTTTATCAGTTGTGTATTGCTGATATGATATGTTAAATAGTAAATTTAAATAAGAAAACCTCACACATAAGACTTAGAAACCTTACCAAAATTATTTTGTTTAACCTACAACTCATGCAGAATAATTTTTGCACTTAATTTAATGGAAATTCATACTTTTCATAGCATTTAAAAATAATTTATTATATTGAAGGATATGTTATAGACTTTGTTTGAGGAGAAAAGAGAAAGTACTGAACTTCGTGAACAATTGTTTTCCATGAAGGAAGAGAAGGAAGAGATTCTTCAAAAATTACATGATATGGAAGGACAAATCCATCAAGCACAAGAGGCCTTGACCAAGAAAATACATGAGGAAGAGGTAATCCATTCTAACTTATCTTCAGTTTCCTCTTTAGAAAGGTTTGTTGGTTCTTTCAAAAAACATACAAAGGGAATAGGGTCCAAATTAATGATTAAAATGGGCTATGAAGGCAAAGGGTTAGGTAAGCATGCACAAGGCATGGTTGACCCTGTTTTTGTTGAGGAACAACCCAAGAATCTTGGTCTTGGTTATGTGCAGTTTAATGGCGAAGATTCCAAATCTTTGAAGGCATGTAACGCTAATTTAAAGAGAACCTTTATTCCAAGTTCTAAGATGCAAATATGTAAAATTGTTTCAAAGATGATTTCCATTTCTTTCAGCCTTTGTTGCAGCAAAAATATGGTAGACATGTAGCTTATGGCGAGCATGCAAGTTCAGATAGTTTTCTAGACAAAAATGGTGATGTTAGTCAAAAAATGAAAGTTGTAGCCTCTACTAGTTCATCTTCTCATGAAGACAAAAAGGATGAACATTCAAAGTAGCAAAAGAGGTATAAATATTCTCATGATCAATTCGATTGTGTTTCTGCAAAGCATGATAATTTTACATGCTTAAATGGAAGAAATTTTTGCTGTACATTTTGTGGTCAATTTAATCATCATGTTTCGAGATGTTGGATGAAGAAGAAAGCATACATGAAGTAGATGAGACAAAGACAACTTTCAAGGAAGGTGCATAAGTGTTGAAAATATTGTCAAATGAAGGGAGGTGATGTCTCCCATTGTTGGAGTTTGCATCCAACTGGTCGTCCAAAGCACATGCAACAAGAGGACAAGAATATTGGCACAAGTGGAACTATGGATTCCATTGTCGATGTGAAAATGGAAGATTGACATGAAGAAGTGTTGCAGAAGAAAAATTCATGATGGAGGCGGCTTGGAAAGAAGTGGATGGACTTCTTAACATAGTAAGAAATACTCCTTTGTACATATGCACATTTCAGTTGTATGCATGCATTTATGTTGAAAAGTTAGATGCAAGATTGTATATAAATGCGGTTCAATTGAAGGAATTTCTTTGTTGTTGCAAAATTTTGCCATGGAGGTGTAAAAGATGAGTATGATAATAACTTATATTGTAACAATATCTTTTATTTCAACTCTTATAGTCGCCCACATGTTTTTTCGATCATGTACTTGTTGGTACTTGAAAGGAAGAGTTGACGGTGTACATATGCATGGAATTTGTATGTGTAAATAGTGAAACGTAAATAGGTTCATTGTAAATTGATACATGCACATGTGTCGGTCAAGATGTATCATGTTGTTTATTGACATGTGTCGATTTTGTCGCACATGTTTGTCAACTTCTGTCAATTGTGTTGCACACTTTTTACATTTATTTTGCGTCATTTGTATAGAACATTTCATGTCAACTTGTTGTTGATGTCGCATGTTGAATGACTTATGTTTGAGACACCTTGGATTATGGATCAAGGCAGTAGTGTTCAGATTCCTTATGCAAATTTCTCGCTAGAAATTTTTTGAGTGAGTGCAAGAAAGATATCACTTGACAGGAGGACAAGCATCGAGGAAGGGAAGTGTGAATTGATTTCTGGTTTTGGTTCAAATTCATTAGCCATGCAAGGCAAGTGTTTTGAGGCTAAAGAGAAGAGGGTGTAGTACTGTTAGTTGCTGAATAGATCAGTTTCAGTATTTCAGTGAGCTTTTGGGGTCCAAAAGCTTCCCATGTGGGAAGTGTGATCAGAAGCTCAGGTCCAAGTTGAAAAACTACTCAAACATGGAAGTGCTTAGAATTGGTTTCAACTTGAACAATAGGATAGGCCTTGTCACTGCGATTTTGGCACCATGAATGACACTCGAATTTGACATCGTATGTGAAAGTTATGCAGGTTTGAAGTTTTCAGTATCCTTCAAAAATCCAGTTGACCAAAGTCAACTTTTGACTTTAAAATTATTAAAGAAAGAATATTGCAAGGAATATTACAAGAATATTCCTTAGAATATTCCCTTGAATATTCCTGGGAATATTCGATTTTGGCAAATGAAGGATGAGGAAGTTGTAGTTGCGGGTTTGAAAATTGATTGACTTTGTTGAATTTGGGCCAATCAATGGGTGCCATGTGGCAAGCTCGGAGGCTGCCACATGGCCCCAGGCCAGCGGAGAAATTGGGTATGTAAAATATTTTATTTTCGGTAGGATTTGAACCATGGACCTACCGCCTATCAGCGCAAACTCCCCCTCAATCTGTCTACAAACAGGTTAATTATGTTGGTGGGCCACATGTATTTATGTCTTAAATTTAAATCGGGCGGAAAATTAATGGGCTAGCCCGACACGATACGACCCTACCTTTGTGACCAGGGGTGCGGCATCAAATCTATCCGCCTAGCAATTAATGGCTACCACCATGTGGCCATGATATATGTTACATTAAATGCCACGTTATGTTGTAGCCGTTATGGTTAACACTTTCTCCGACGGTTAGGGTGGCGGTCACATGCCCACGCTACAATAAATTTTACATTTAATTCCTCCGCCATCTTTGGGGCACATTCCTCCTTTTCTGGAGAAATTTTTGAATTTGGAGTGCTAACTCCATTTTCTACACATATAGTGGAGGTTTTCAAGCAAACATTGGGTAGAAGTTTGTTTTCATCATAACTTTCTCATTATTGATCCAATTTGGAGAAAATTTTGGTCAATTTTGGTTTTCTTCAGCATTTTGGAGATTTTGGGACTGGTTGCAAAGCCAACAGAGGTCTTCTTCATCCAATTTTGCTTTAGGGAAGCTTGGAGAGCCACTAGGGTCATCGGGGAAATGGATTTGTTTTGGGCTATAATTCACTGTTTAAGGTGAAACAAAAGCCATTTTTAGCTTATTTATGTCTTCTGAAGTAAATTTCACAACTTTTTTTTCCTCTTTAGGAATATTTTCTCTTTATAACCATTTTAAGCAACTTAATAGAGCAAATACATGCCCATTGGGAGCCTTAAACCCGACAGATGTAGCCCAAGATGGGTGAACTACCTCATCATGTTGTTGTGCTATGTTATGGTGACGTTTATTTACTGTGTATTGCTGATATGATATGTTAAACAATAAATTTAAATAACAAAACCTCACACATAAGACTCAAAAACCTGACCAAATTTATTTTGTTTAACCTGCAACTCATGGAGAATACTTTGCACACTTAATTTAATGGAAATGGATACTTTGCATAGCATTTACGAATACTTCCATTATCATATCATTGAAGCCCATAAGTTCAATAGTTTTGAGAAGCTCGCATCCATAATAAACAATCACAATATTGCTTCATATGGTTCCTACGTCTCTCATTCTCAAGCGATGTTGAAATGGAAGAATAAAAATAAGGTATTCCCAACTTAAGTGAACAACGACATGTTAGAAACTGTAGTGTCCCTTCTTAGTGAGATAACTTTGATGACACTTAGAGATGGTGATTTGATATAATGATATAATATAATGTATGAAAGACTTATGTACATGCTTATATGCTATGACCTGGTTTGGGTCACTTGGTTGTTGTGTGCTTATGATAATATCTATGGTTGAGTGCACAAGGATTGATTTTGGTTAAGAGAATATTAGCGATGTTTTCTCTTTTGGTATCCTATTTTGGACATAGGTGTATGACGTGAATGGTGATTTAGAATTGAGACACAGATCCATGGACGATCATGGTTATGTGAAACATATGGTTAATTATGATTTATGGATGATACATGATTTGTATGATTATATGTGCATAATATCGTACTAAGCATGATGTGGCAGGGGACTTGGTCATTGCCAATAGGGATGCTCAAGTTATAAATGACTGTGGAAGTCATTTCTCCAAAACCAAAATGACTATGGAAGTCATGCACAATATTTGGTAAAATTTGAATAAGTTAATTATGAAATTCATTTGATTGATTTGATCATTGAGATTGTGATGTGTGCAGGTCTTGGAAGAAGACCTTACCAACGAACCATCAGATGGGTATAAGCTCACAATCAGTACCTTAAGGTGAAACGCGGAGTTTCAAAGCAGAATAGATGAGAAGCAATGGAAATTAGGGCGCGGAGTCCTAAATCCATGAAATATAAAGACGTGGAGTCTTGGATATATGATAAAAGGATTAGGACGCGGAGTCCTAAATCCATGAAATATAAAGACGCGGAGTCTTGAATCTATAATGAAATGTTTGGGGCGCAGAGTCCTGAATATTTAAAAATATCAAGGTGTGGAATCTTGGATCTTTAGAGTAGATCAGGGCGCGGAGTCCTCAATCTACTAAGGCATGAAGATGCATACAATAGGGGTGTGGAATCCCTATTATCCGGAAGAAAAATACCACTCATGGGCAACTCGTAGATGAATTCCCTTAATAATCTAATTCCTAACAATTTTGGAGTGACTTTCTAAAAATAGAAAGTCATGTCTA
The DNA here is from genome assembly GCA_034641835.2 of Pinus albicaulis. Taxonomy (NCBI): domain Eukaryota; kingdom Viridiplantae; phylum Streptophyta; class Pinopsida; order Pinales; family Pinaceae; genus Pinus; species Pinus albicaulis. The sequence continues at coordinate 846,089,068 of CM076576.1, forward strand.
CCATTTCAAGTATGACTTTCCAAAAATAGTAAATCACCTCCAATCAATGGGTAAACAAGTATACTCCAAGGAAAATCACTTAAATTATGATTAATCAATTGTAATAGTTCAATCTTGACTTAATCCTCAATATTATTAATATTATTAATATTATTATTATCTTTTATGAGACTATGATATTATTATTAAAAGGAAATTATATCTCCTCAATCACTTCACACCTCTCTCCTTCATGACTCTCATGGCTCTATGTAACTCTCTCTATTTTAAATATTATATTACACTCTCTTTTATGCACTCATCAAAGAATGTCATATTCCTCTTACACTCATTAAATATATGTCATAAAATATTCCTACACTCATTAAATATGTGTCATAAAATATTCCTCTTACACTCACTTTAATGCATATGTTACACTCTCCTTAAATAAGGCATGCATACCTCTCCTTAATGGCATAAGTTACACTCCTCTAAAAGGAATACAATGCATGCATATTAATCCTCCTTTATGACATGAATTTGTTTCTCCTCCTATATATGAGTTTCATGTATTCTCATTTGGGAGGAGAGGAGGTAATGCCAAGAGTGGAAGAGACTTGAGGAATATTGTGAGAGGGAAAGATATGGAGAGTATCCAATTACTTCCAAAACAAAAATCTGAATTTCTTACGAATCTACTAAGTATCTGTTGAGGTTGAACATGGGTGGTATTTAGAGGAAGTGAAAACTATCTTCCTTAGTTTTCCTTGCATCTCTCTCTCTACTGCTGTATTTTGGGTACTGTTTGTGAGCTTCTACAGCTCGGGGGTTCCAGGGGGAGGAGTTCTCCCTGGATATGGTTGGGTGGAAAACCGGATGGTTCAAATGAGTTGGTTAAGGGATCGAAGGTGGATCATCTTCTCAACGATTGGAGCTGAATATCTCTTCAGGTATAATTTCCATTGTCCTAAAATTGTAGTATAGCTTTGGCATAAAATAAAAAGTAGACATTTAAATTGTTGTAAGCATCTAATTTTGGTTTAGGCTTATGTTATCTAGAATATTATTGATTAGTTAAAAATGAAGACTAGATTAATCTATATGTATGGATGTTTAGATCTCAATATTTGAGTTATTATTGGTGTAGTTTATGGTACTAATCTCGGTATTGTAGCATTTGAGAAAGGAAAGCCAAATATTGTTGAAGGTAATTGCAATAAATAAATTCCAAAGGACTTGGGTAAGTATTTCACGATTTATGGTTTTGTTTCAAGTAATTAGATGCATGTTTTAGAAATGGTTTTAGGATAGTTTGCAAAGTGTTTGACAAAATCTGTGAATGAGTAATGTTATCAATTTATTTATGCATGAATAAGTGCTAACTTGCAGCTTACATCAGAAGTAAGAAAATGGACATGTATCCAAAATATACTTGGAGGAATTACAGAATCAACCCTTAAAAGAAAATGCAAAAACAATGCCAACTAAAATATAGTTTGGAAGATCAAATGCTTGAGGTAAGTTGGAGATAAATTTCAGTTATGGCTTATGTTTCATATTGTTATTAATAATTCAATGTTTTGTTATTCAAGTTGTTGTAATAGTACTATCAGAATTTTGAGAGAAAGCCTTAATGGTTGTAGCATTCAGGGCTGCCATGTGTTTGTCAAATTGTAACAATTGGTTCAAAAAGCTTGTCAAATCATATGAATTAGCTTGTGGATGGTAAAATGTTTTAAGGACTCATATGGTGGATTTAGAAATGTGCGATTTCAATGAGCATATATTAGTGGCATAACTTTGGGTTGTTTTTCCTCATGTAGAGGTGTAGTTGTAAGTTCTCATTCCATATGTTTGACAAAAGTCATAAATGAACTATGTAGGCTATAAATTTTGTTGTTTTCAAGAATCGCATTTCTGGGCGTTTTGAATTCGATTCAGCCCAACATTAGGGGGTATCCGTGCCTATTGGTCATGTAACCCCTGATTTCATTCCAAAAAAATACTTGTCAGAACCTAGATCGGAAATCTGGGCGATTTGGCAGATTGCTGCTCTGAGTTATGTGTGCCTGTTGTTGAGTCTTTGATGAAAAACTAAGATCATTTAGTCTTTGTTTTAAGATGGAAAAATTTACAGTTTAAATTCTGAATTTTAGGAGATAAATATGTTGAAGAATAATCTTAAATTCATTGCTGCTAAGTATTTGACAAAATGCCTCAATGACTTTTAATTGCGCGCTTGCAAAGTGTTTGTCAAAAGGGCTGAATGAGTATAGAGTGAATGTCTGCAAAGTGTTTGTCAAAAATCTTGAATGGTTGTAGCTTTTGTGCATATAAATTGTTAGTGTAAAATTCTTAGTTACTCTTGTGTTTTTATGTTACTATAAATTTTAAATAAACTATTTAATGGGTGTAGCTTCCTATGTCTGCAAGTTTTGGGTATGAATGTGAAAATGAATTTAATAATTTGCTGAAGTGTGACTAAGACAGTTGTTTCTTGTATTATCTAAAGCTTTCAAAATAAAAAGGGCCTTTTGTTGGAAACAATTTTACAGTGACTACTTCTTTAGGATTTTGTGCAAATGAGTATTAGTGATTATGTGACATCTACTTCTCGATCTTACTGATAGTGGGTAAGGTGGGACCTTACATATGGTATCAAAGCCAGTTACAATGCTAGGGCCTAGTGGGCCAACATGCTTACTTGTAGGTTGATGATGTATGAATGTTGATTTTGCATGCATGTTGAGTTGCTATATGTATTGACTTGGAAGCATATTGGTTGCATAGAGGATATTATTATCATTATGTCATTTAGAAACTCATGAAATATATATATATTTATGATATTCCTTTATATTTTTGTTAAGACATATTATCAACAATATGTTAAAATGCTTAAAGACATGCTCGGAAAGGATGTGCTTGAGAAAGTTTGGGTTAAACCCAAGTATGTGAATGAATTGATTTTCAATCAATGAGTGAGATAGGTGGAGTGCATGCATGGTTTCATATATTTTTAATGCATCATTTTCAATGTGATATGGGCTTAGTAGCCATCTTACTAGCTGAAATCATATCTACCAAGAAGAATATTGGCTTAATTTGGACTCTAGTATGATGACCTTGGTGTGTATGCTTTGGGAATGAGTAACAAGTGTAAGGTTGAGATTCCATTAACTTGATGATTGAGTTCATCATGATAATCTTGAATATTTTTGTACCTACACTAAAAGAAACTTAACTAAAATCTACCTTGAAGGATGTCACTTTTAACTGTGAATGTAGATTCAAGAGTAATGTATGTGTATTAATTAGATGTGTTAAAATATGATTTGGGAATACATTCTTAATGAGTAAGAATGAAATTTCTCTGATTTATTTGACATGATTTTGTGTATTTTGGGTTGACATTAGGCATCAAATAGCTTTAAATTACTCAATTACTAGGTTGAGGTATGACCTTCATAATAAACAAGAGGCTTAAATGATTGGTGCATGAAGGGCTGTGGAAGCCATTTTAAGGAACACTTGAAGGTTATATTTTCATTAAGCTAATGTATGGGTGTGGAATCCATACTAACATATATCTATGAGAAAATATATGGGTGTGGAATCCATACTAGCATATATCTATGATCTAATGTATGGGTGCGGAATCCATACTAGTATATATCTATGAGAAAATGTATGGATGTGGAATCCAACTAGTATATATTGAGATAAGTAATGAGGTAAGGTATGGGTGTGGAATCCATACTAAAATATATCTATGAGCAAAGCAATTCTTCTTGTTAGAATATTTTGATGGAATCTGATATTCATGATTAAGGAGTGATTGTGTGTAATTAGAGTTAAATGGATAGAGATTTGTAACACAAATGTGCTTGAGCTTTAAATCCATTATTTTATTTTTATTACAAATGAAGATACTAAGATTGATATACTGAACACCATTAGGTGGTTTAGAATGTTTGGAAGAATTGATTTTGATATATGGAAGTGTGAACTAGATATATTGAATCCTTTTGTATGTACTGAATTTAGGTAGAATTAAAATGACTTTCAAATTCTTGAAATGTAGAAAAAGTTTATTGTGATAAGTTGATGAAATAACTTTTCTATTGGCTTAAGACAAACTAGGTCTAGGAAAGCCATAATAGTCTCTTTAATGATTTTATCAGTTGAATATTGGTTGCATTCTATTTAACCAAATTAATTAGATAAATTATGAGGATTGAACTCATGTATTGCTCTAAGCTATTGCTAGTTCAGCGATCGTGTCAAAATTCAAATTGGTTATAAATTGTGAAGAAAATAGCATGTTTAGAAGGTAAATATTTTATGTGGTGAGAACTTGTTTGATTTGAAATTAAAGAAAAAAAAAAATGTGATTAATGAAAAGCTTAGTTGAGCTCTTGTTTTACAAGAATATATGCTTGTGATATTTTTGAGGAAGAAATTGAAGGAGAGTGATATCACATTTTGATGAATTGGAATTCTTGCATGATTTAGAAGCCTAAGATGAGTGTATTGTATGTGGAATGGAAGAGATCGTTGGATTTAAGAATTTTTTTTGTTGGGATGTATAGTTGTTTGAGTATTTATTAGTCCTACAAAATGTTGTAATAATTTAAGAGGGTGGTAATTATCCTTAAGAAAAAAAAAAGGGTCTAACTTTAGGCTAGAAATTCCCTTGTGATAGTCTAAATTTTATGTAAATTTAACAAGATTCATCACATTTTGAGAAATGTACGGTTTTCATAGTTTGTTGTTGTGTATGTATTAATAGTAAGGAATAATTACTAAATATAAATCATGACTGATTTCATAGTTGGAAAACAAATTGACATAAAGTTATCGAGGTTACCATATTTTCATAATTGTGAGAGTTGTTCTTGATTACAAGCCACTTTCAAAAATATATCATTAATCTACTTTTAGAATGAAGATCTTCTAACTAATTCATTTCATAATTGATTCTCAAGTTAGAGAAGTGAATAATAATGAAGATTATGCAAACTAAAGGAATGATCTATAATACATAAGTGGATCAATGAGGACTGTATTTAACCTTAGGTTGTTAGTTTCAAAAAAAAAAAAAAAAAATGGTGCCTTGAACCTCAAATTGTGATTTTTCCTAAAGAGTAAACGTTTAGAAAAAAAAAAAAAAAACCTACGGATAGATCCTAAATATTTTGATTGCAAGGCTGTCTTATGGAATGAAAAGGGGAAAGTTGGATTGAGAATACATAAATCAAGTGGCATGTAAGAGTGAGTTCTATATATAACATCATGTTTTGTTGTGTAATTTCACTAACAATTGTATGTGGATGATTTTATGCTTATTGTATGCAAGTTTGATTGTGATATGGGATGGACCATCATTGTTGTGTATACAACCAATGTGTGTTCTATTTATAGCTTGGAAAACTCAACATACTACAGAACCTTGAAGATGACACATGTAGGATTCATATAGACTATGAGAAAGAAAAACATGTAGAATATCAAACTATTATAGATAAATTAAGTAGATATCTTATCAATTACATACAATATTACTTTATAAGGTATTATAAGTTGTATGGTTAGTTTTGATAAAAATCTTTGGTATTTTATATCAAAACATGTCTAATATGGCATGGATATATTTTCTACTTGATTAAGAATGGTATGTTTAGTTGTCATGGAGTTGCTTCCAATTTAGAAAACATTAAACTATGGATTGGCATGAAGAAAAATATATATATATATATATATATATATATATATATATATATATATATCAAATATACATACATAATGTTAACAACTTATTGATAGGAGAATCTAAAAGAACTGAGTATCTTATGACCGTAGGAAAAACTTCGGGCCAAGTTTAGCCCAAGAGGGGGAGTATGTAGTGTCCCTTCTTAGTGAGATAACTTTGATGACACTTAGAGATGGTGATTTGATATAATGATATAATATAATGTATGAAAGACTTATGTACATGCTCATATGCTATGACCTGGTTTGGGTCACTTGGTTGTTGTGTGCTTATGATAATATCTATGGTTGCGTGCACAAGGATTGATTTTGGTTAAGAGAATATTAGCGATGTTTTCTCTTTTGTTATCCTATTTTGGACATAGGTGTATGACGTGAATGGTGATTTAGAATTGAGACACAGATCCATGGACGATCATGGTTATGTGGAACATATGGTTAATTATGATTTATGGATGATACATGATTTGTATGATTATATGTGCATAATCTCGTACTAAGCATGATGTGGCAGGGGACTTGGTCATTGCCAACAGGGATGCTCAAGTTATAACTCACTGGGGAAGTCATTTCTCCAAAACCAAAATGACTGTGGAAGTCATGCACAATATTTGGTAAAATTTGAATAAGTTAATTATGAAATTCAATTTATTGATTTGATCATTGAGATTGTGATGTGCGCAGGTCTTGGAAGAAGACCTTACCAACGAACCATCAGATGGGTATAAGCTCACAATCAGTACCTTAAGGTGAAACGTGGAGTTTCAAAGCAGAATAGATGAGAAGCCATGGAAATTAGGGTGCGGAGTCCTAAATCCATGAAATATAAAGACGTGGAGTCTTGGATATATGATAAAAGGATTAGGACGCGGAGTCCTAAATCCATGAAATATAAAGACGTGGAGTCTTGAATATATAAGGAAATGTTTGGGGCGCAGAGTCCTGAATATTTGAAAAGATCAAGGTGTGGAATCTTGGATCTTTAGACTAGATCAGGGCGCGGAGTCCTCAATCTACTAAGGCACAAAGATGCATACAATAGGGGTGTGGAATCCCTATTATCCGGAAGAAAAATACCACTCATGGGCAACTCGTAGATGAATTTCCTTAATAATCTAATTCCTAACAATTTTGGAGTGACTTTCTAAAAATTGAAAGTCATGTCTACCATTTCAAGTATGACTTTCCAAAAATAGTAAATCACCTCCAATCAATGGGTAAACAAGTATACTTGAAGGAAAATCACTTAAATTATGATTAATCAATTGTAATAGTTCAATCTCGAATTAATCCTCAATATTATTAATATTATTAATATTATTAATATCTTTTATGAGACTATGATATTATTATTAAAAGGAAATTATATCTTCTCAATCACTTCACACCTCTCTCCTTCATGACTCTCATGGCTCTATGTAACTCTCTCTATTTTAAATATTACATTACACTCTCTTTTATGCACTCATCAAGGAATGGCATATTCCCCTTACACTCATTAAATATATGACATAAAATATTCCTCTTACACTCATTAAATATATGTCATAAAATATTCCTCTTACACTCACTTTAATGCATATGTTACACTCTCCTTAAATAAGGCATGCATACCTCTCCTTAATGGCATAAGTTACACTCCTCTAAAAGGAATACAATGCATGCATATTACTCCTCCTTTATGACAAGAATTTGCTGCTCATCCTATATATGAGTCTCATGTATTCTCATTTGGGGGGGGGGAAGGTAATGCCAAGAGTGGAAGAGACTTGAGGAATATTGTGAGAGGGAAAGATATGGAGAGTATCCAATTACTTCCAAAACAAAAATCTGAATTTCTTACTAATCTACTAAGTATCTATTGAGGTTGAACATGAGTGGTATTTAGAGGAAGTGAAAACTATCTTCCTTAGTTTTCCTTGCATCTCTCTCTACTGTTGTATTTTGGTACTGTTTGTGATCTTTTACAGCTCGAGGGTTCCAGGGGGAGGAGTTCTCCCTGGATATGGTTGGGTAGAAAACCGAATGGTTTAAATGAGTTGGTTAAGGGATCGAAGGTGGATCATATTCTGAATGATTAGAGCTGAATATCTCTTCAGGTATAATTTCCATTGTCCTAAAATTATAGTATAGATTTAGCATAAAATAAAAAGTAGACATTTAAATTGTTGTAAGCATCTAATTTTGGTTTAGGCTTATGTTATCTAGAATATTATTGATTAGTTAAAAATGAAGACTAGATTAATCTATATGCATGGATGTTTAGATCTCAATATTGGAGTTATTATTGGTGTAGTTTATTGTACTAATCTTGGTATTGTAGCATTTGAAAAAGGAAAGCCAAATATTGTTGAAGGTAATTGCAATAAATTTATTCCAAAGGACTTGGGTAAGTATTTCATGATTTATGGTTTTGTTTCAAATAATTAATAGATGCATGTTTTATAAATGGTTTTAGGATAGTTTGCAAAGTGTTTGAAAAAATCTGTGAATGAGTAATGTTATCAATTTATTTATGCATGAATAAGTGCTAACTTGCAGCTTACATCAGAAGTAAGAAAATGGACATGTATCCAAAATATACTTGGAGGAATTACAGAATCAACCCTTAAAATAAAATGAAAAAACAATGGCAACTAAAATATAGTTTGGAAGATCAAATGCTTGAGGTAAGTTGGAGATAAATTTCAGTTATGGCTTATGTTTCATATTCTTATTAATAATTCAATGTTTTGTTATTCAAGTTGTTGTAATAGTACTATCAAAATTTTGAGAGAAAGCCTTAATGGCTGTAGCATTCAGGGCTGCCATGTGTTTGTCAAATTGTAACAATTGGTTCAAAAAGCTTGTCAAATCATATGAATTAGCTTGTGGATGGTAAAATGTTTTAAGGACTCATATGGTGGATTTAGAAATGTGCGATTTTAATGAGCATATCTTAGTGGCATAACTTTGGGTTGTTTTTCCTCATGTAGAGGTGTAGTTGTAAGTTCTCATTCCATATGTTTGACAAAAGTCATAAATGAACTATGTAGGCTATAAATTTTGTTGTTTTCAAGAATCGCATTTCTGGGCGTTTTGAATTCGATTCAGCCCAACATTAGGGGGTATCTGTGCCTGATGGTCATGTAACCCCTGATGTCATTCCAAAAAAATACTTTTCAGAACCTAGATCGGAAATCTGGGCGATTTGGTAGATTGCTGCTCTGAGTTATGTGCGCCTGTTGTTGAGTCTTTGATGAAAAACTAAGATCATTTAGTCTCTTTTTTAAGATGGAAAAATTTACAGTTTAAATTCTGAATTTTAGGAGATAAATATGTTGAAGAATAATCTTAAATTCATTGTTGCTAAGTATTTGACAAAATGCCTCAATGACTTTTAATTGCGCGCTTGCAAAGTGTTTGTCAAAAGGGCTGAATGAGTGTAGAGTGAATGTCTGCAAAGTGTTTGTCAAAAATCTTGAATGGCTGTAGCTTTTGTGCATATAAATTGTTAGTGTAAAATTCTTAGTTACTCTTGTGTTTTTATGTTACTATAAATTTTAAATAAACTATTTAATGGGTGTAGCTTCCTATGTCTGCAAGTTTTGGGTATGAATGTGAAAATGAATTTAATAATTTGCTGAAGTGTGACTAAGACAGTTTTTTCTTGTATTATCTAAAGCTTTCAAAATAAAAAGGGCCTTTTGTTGGAAACAATTTTACAGTGACTACTTCTTTAGGATTTTGTGCAAATGAGTATTAGTGATTATGTGACATCTACTTCTCTATCTTACTGATAGTGGGTAAGGTGGGACCTTACAGAAACAACCATAATATTTATATGGGGCTACCAATCAAAATTGTCGGCACAAATATCATTGAAACATTTGATACAATATTTCAAGTTTGGCAGGAAAGAGGCCTTTCACTCTAGAATCATAAGAGGTTGTTAAATATATTTAAAAAATAGAGACTGTCAAAACGATTTTCTTCGCCCTCGTATCGCTATGATTTCTCATGACAATAATTAATTTAAAGTTTGGAAACCTCTCGCACTATACCGCAAAATCTTATTTCATTTATGCACATCATTGCATTGCAAGTTTGTGCAACATGTACAGTGCCTTTCTCAAAATCAAAACTAGGAAGACACCTCTTTTCCATTGACTCATCGGCTCCCAAACCCTATCAAACTATAGATTTGTACCATGCTACAGATATATGTCCCTTAGACATGTTTATGTTTTCTCCTATCTCAGTGCAAGAATAGCGCTTCACATAGAGAAAATAGGGGGTGTAGTCAAATGCCAACCACCGCCACCAAGCACCAATTAGTCAGCAATAAAATTCAATTGTGAATACTCAGATCCATGAAATTGTTTAGATGCATCTTTGATCCATCAATAAGATTTTAAATGATACAATACAAATGAAGGGACATGTTTACAACAAATATTGACTCTAACGTAATCACGAATTAGAAATTTTATAATGAAACTGCAAGAAAAATCTGTTGAAGAAGAATTTACAAGTACACCAGGTGTAGCCCCTCCCACTTCGTCTTAGGCGACGTCTACATCGACTGCCTTTTTCACAATAAATCATATTTCCTAGTCATTTCCCTTAATATCCATTGCCTTCTCCTCAGCAGCAACACGATAGCCACGGAGATGCTCGATGATGTGCACGGTAATAATGCTATCTATGATAGAGTGGGCAGCATTAGCAATTCTGATCTTAACCAGCTCAAGATCGAATTTCTCTTCCATTTTGATTTTTGGTTGAAGGTCATAGGTAAAGCTATTGTTTGCACTTGGTGAAGGAAATTCTCGTAGGTGCCTCGGGACAGAGGATAGAGAGGACTCTACCTAGATTTGGACAGTGCTTCTCACTATTAGGATGGGAAGAGGACTCACACCAACACAATCTGTCGACTCTACTGCTAGAAAGAGAGTGCAGTTTCAAGGGTGTATGTGTTACTATGGGGGAGCGTTGTATACAAGTTTATACTGAGGCAACATGTAGACAATGGAGTAGAGATGACAATGGTCATGGGTGCGTACGAGATCCATAATGTCAGAGCATTAATGTGATATAGATCATTAAAATATGTTGTAAATATCGATGGAGTAGGGATGGATAGAGACGAAAAAAGAGGTAAATGCATTCAAAGGCATTTAGAACATTGAAAGATATGTTTTGGAGGCCACCAATATAAGGCCTGACACACTGACAAAGAAATGGCCTATGGTAGATTATTCGAGTAGGCAGTAGAACTATTTGCGGTAATAAATCCAATGCAGGAAATCCTGAAATTGATGGAAAAGCGTTTATACATTTAGATATTAATGGATGAGCATTTATACATGTAAATATTCCTAAACGAAATTATGAGCATAATAGGGCTAGGAAAAACCAAGTCGTAGCAGGAAAGTTTTGATGCACTAGCACACAGAGAATGGCCACAAAAACCAGTTGCTCAGATATGAGCAGGGCAGGAATTAACTTGGCTTTAATACCATGTTAAACACACAAGAATGGGAAAATAGGCATGAGTTGCTATTATCATTAACATGATGTATATTTATAATACAATGATGTGACTCTTGGATTCTACATTCCAATGTCACTTGGACTCATTTTTTCCATTCAGTTTCGACACCTACCCATAGAGGATTAGGTGTTCGACAATTTCAAGGAGATGTAGCTCTCAGGATACCTCCGCAGCCAGCTACAAATTGAAAAATACAATCATTACTTACTTCATCATAAAGATACTCCTCTGTGAGCAGTTGGTGATGAAGATGTAACTGATGTATGTTTGTCAGAAAGAGGTGTCAGACCCAGCAAAGGTAGTTATGGTTGTTGTACCATTCTCATGAACTTCAGTGATTTCGTAAGGTCCAAGCCATCTCGTCTGATGTTTTCATGGAAAATTATGAAATCTAGAACCGTACAACAATGCCTAGTCACCTTTCCGAAACTTCTTTTTAATGAGATGATCATGCCACTTGTCCCTTTTCTATTTGATAATAGTTTTGCATTGTAAAGCTAATAGTCATGCTTCGTCCAATTCATTAATTTGTTGTAAGTTTTTTTTTTGCACTACTTTGAATCCAATCCAAATTCTTTTTTCGTTTTAGGAGTATTTATTTCAAAATCGATTGGAAAAATATGTTCTTTCCAAAAAACAAGATGATATGGTGAGTGGCCAGTGATGTTCTTCCATGTCATCTGGTAAGCCCATAAAGCTTCAGGAAGTTTAGTTGTCTAATTCTGATGATTCACAGATATTGTCTTTGTTAGAATTACCTCCAAGACTTTATTAGTGCTTTGTACTTGTTTGTTTGCCTCGAGGTGTTATGGAGAATTAATTATCTTCTTAATATGATAATTATTGAGGGTGGTTGTAATGTTATGAGCGTTAAATGATGATCCCCCATATATTATTACTTCTCTTGGTAAAATGTATTGCACGAAAATTTCAAATCAAAAGCTAGTAAATGCTTCTTCCATGAATTTTGGAAGGGCTACTGCATCCACCCACTTAGTCACATAGTCTATGAAGACTAGGATGTACAATTTTTGGTTTGACGGTGGGTTAAGAGGACCCACAAAGCCTAATTCACATCTCTCAAATGGTTCTATTATCAGTTACGGATGTAGAGGCATTTTTTATGCTTCGCCAGGATGATCCATTCTTTGGTAGTTGTCACAACTATAGACATACTTTTTTTCATATTTAAATATCATGGCCCAGTAATAGCCCATCTAGAGTACCTTATGTCTATTTCTACAATAATCAAAATTCCCATCATAGGGCTCGCCCTAGAAGGATTTAAAAATATCATAGGTTTTGATCCTCTCTGATGCGCCTGTGAATTTGAAAATCAGAGCTGGTGTGGAAAAGATATCCTCTTATCTAGGAAAATTGAGCACTATGTTGAAAAATCAATTTCCTCTCCCATGGTGACAAATGTGTTGGAAGTTTTCTTGCCTCCAAGTAATTTTCCACATAAATATACCAAGGAGTCCTTATTGTCATGGAAAATACATGTTCATCCAGGAATTTATCATCCACTATTGATGGATCAAATATTTTACATACTTGGGACACAAAATCTGGAACAAGATTTTCTTTTCCAGGGAAATCTTCGATGGTAATCTCAAACTCTTGTAATAAGAGCAACCATCGAGTCACCAGAAAATTAGTAAAATATTTGTTAGCTCAATAATGAATTGCAGAATGATTATTGTACAAAAAAACTGGATATTCTTTTATAAAATGTCAAAATTTATTAACATCATATACAATAGCTAAAAATTCCTTCTCTGCCACTATATACTTTAATTCTACTGGTGTAATATTTTTTCTCATATAGTAAAGGGAATTTGATGAGATATGGAAGCGCAGATTCCAATTTTTTCCTCTCAACACTGTGGTTGTTGAAAGTCATTTTATAAGATCTCAAAAAGCGACATCCCATGTGTGAGTCCACTCCAAGTCAATGTTAACTATTAAAAAGTACAATGGTGTAGCTAATAATGATAAATTTTCTATAAATATGTGATAATGTCCAGCATAGCAGCGGAAACTACATACAGTTGTTGGTTTACAGGGTATAGCTAACTTAATAATCACCTAAATATTTTTCGGATATACTTGAATACCTGCAACAAAAATATAATGTCTGAAGACTACACCTTTGGTCATCATCATCTGGAATTTTTCATGGCTAAGCCATAATCTAGTAGAAATACATCATTCAAAAAATATTTCCAAATTATTTAATGCTTGATCAAATTCATCATGATACACAGTAAATTTTCCATGTAAAATTCAAGTCCTTGTTGTCTTGAGGGGTCATGACCCAGGTTCAGAGTTAGCGTGTAACCAAAAAAACCCTCTTACTACTGGCCCTTTCAGAGATGACCTAGTTGTGCAAGCCAAAGTCTCACCTAAAGTAGTATGGGGAGGGGGGGGGGGTGGCTGTTGGAACCATGTTTCCACACCCTGGGAGAAAAATAAATGAAGTAGGCATCAACAAATCTATCTTATTGAACAGAATATCTTGCAGACTAGAAACCGTAACCAAAAACCCTAGGTTGACTAGCAGAGGTTACCCATGCGCATGCGCAGAGATAGTAGATCCAAAATCCCCTTCAACTCTTCTAACAATGTAATATCTAGCCTTTAAAGTAACAATTATATGCAATTATTTTACGCATTAGCAATATAAAAAGGTACGCAAACCAATTCGATTACAAATTATATAAATCATACACAAACATAAATCATATGCATAACTGAATTACAGATGAATTTGGTACAAAGACTTGCCAAAACATATCTTTATTAACCATTCTTCACAGAAACTCTTACAATTCACAGAAAACCCTTAGAATTCACTAGATCTACCTACACACACAACCAGTGGGGTCTGCACACAGCCGAACTAAGGTCTCCATGCACATAGCCAGGAGGAGCCTTTCAGACACAAACACTTACAATAGATTCAACTCATAGCTCTATCATATCAAAATCTCTCATAATTCATCTATTCATTGATTCCTATCCAACTCAATCTATACTTATATTTATACCTCCTCTTGCGCTCATACAATGTTCCTCAAATCGTGGTTTGAGACCCCTAGTTTACCCATTAACCCATTACAACTCATGAAGGGGCTTTGAACTTCCCCAAAGCCCCTTTAAATCTTCTTTGCATAGCATGCACGACTCAAAACTAAAAAAATACCGATATTTATCCCAAAATTGTGGTCTTAAGGGACCCCACTCCAATAGTCCCCCAATACAATTTTGTGACTCGTCCCGAGTCATAGACGAGGTGGGGTGATCATTTGGTTCTTCAGCTCTTCAATTGATGCGGTGAAGTGTGCTAGGATGACTATGCTTTGATCAACAAATCTCTAAGCTTCCTCCACCAACTACTATGATGTAGGTCCTTCTATTGTGAGATTGATGCTCCACTGCATCTGGCCCAAGGTCTTCACAACAAAGTCAATGTCCTCAGATAACTTCATGGCTTCATCATCGCACCGATTCATATGGGTGGTAACGATATGCTTCTCACAGAGAAGATCTTCAATTTCTTCTTCTAGCACTTAGATTTTCTGCAACTGAGTCATTCTATGAGTAGGAAAAAGTGTTTATAGCGCCTCCTCTTGCTCATCAAAAGTTTCTCCCTTTCCGCAAAGATCCTGTGATATCTTTCAAACGAGGGGGTACATATGCACTAAAGTCCACAATCCCATCGTTGTGTCAAGAATTTCAATTCCTGTATCAACTAATGTTGCAATGTTTGATGAAGCCTCCTTTACAAAATAAGTGTGCTAAGCTCGCACTTCGAACGGAGTCTCTAGCTAGAGCTTGGCTTGTAACTGCGCAATTTTCTCCTGAAAATCTACCTTGACTGCTTGGACCTCTGAGCGAGAGACCTTCAAGGCGACCACCAATCCTTTGACTTTTTCCTGAGGCACAGCAGAGGCAGGGATATAAACGTCTGGGAGGTCACCACAGAGGCAATCAACTAGGCTCTCTAACTCTATGCGTTGGGCCACCACTACTTGTTGAGCTAGTTAAGCCTGTAGATACCCTTGTGTACATGCTGCAACTATCTGCTCTGCCTCTGTGAGCTTCTGGTGCATGCATGCCTCTCAACATTGTAGCTCATATGTGATAATTGACTTGATTGTATGCAACATTCCTTTGGGACGCATGGAAAAATTGATACCAAACTTGGAGCATGTCTACACCTATGCACGCAAGTTGGGCTTCTCCCAAGTGGCCATAACTTCAACAAAGGGGAAAATCTAGTTATCTATTGTGTTGGTGAATATGATGGTGCTTGCCCTCTCTTGATCCATCCTCGCCTTACCAACGCTCACTTGAATGCTTTTCGTTTTGAGCTGAAGCACCTGTAGACCGGCCTACATTGCATCCACTGTGACTTTATACTGCTCCTCTAGTGCAATCCATCAATTTTCAAAGGTAGATGTGACCGCATCAGCAATTTTATCCAAATCATCCTCCATGAGGGTGACATCATCCATGCTTCCTTCCTTAGATCATTTTCTCTTCTTGTGCGTACACTTGGGAGTTTCAGCACCTCGCTTGATGCCTCTGGGGGACTCATTTTCGAGGCCATTCCATCCATCTCTGCCACTGATATAAACTTCAATCGCATGCTTTGTTTCCTTCTTGGCTTCTGTTTCTGCACCATTCTCGGCTTATTTTTATGCTTCTTCACCATGACCTGTCTCTTTTGCATCATCCATTTTTATTTTTCCTGATGTCAAGGACGTGACAAGCCCAGTTTTCCATGACGTTGGCCATGTCGCAATGAACTGGTAAATTTTGGTCTCTATAACCATGTAGGGAAGGTTGTAACATACCCTATCCTTGTGTGCACAAATCTATAATTTATGCATGGATGCATGGAGGTCTGCAATGGCCTTACTTTTCTTATGTAGCCAGGGAAAATCAAGGGTGAGATTGGATTGCTATGGTAAACTCTACTTCGAATAAGGTCTTAAAGATCTTATTTTTCACCAAGCGCTTAGGGTCTCTAGAATCGAAAAAATTGGCATAGCGCACCCCTTCAAACACGCCAGGCTCTATGTCTATGAGGACTGCATTCTCTTGTGTTTCCCACACAACCAGAGAAATGAGTAGGAGTAGCCACGAATAGAAAAACTTCATACCCTCATGTGCCTCGCACACATTTTTTAGTGTGAGAACATGGATGGTGACCACCTTCGGCATGCACTTGTGCATCATCTTGCAAGCCATTACTAATGTCCTGAGGTGCACTACTGGATATTAAATCTGTTGAGCCAGGAAGCCCCTAGTATTGAGCCCCACCTTATAGTCTTCTTTACCTTTGCAACAACTTTCTTCTCCTGACTCTTTCCATAATTGGCCATCGGGTTAGGTCCCTTCTTAAGCAGGCCATTGATCTAGTGGATCAATGTGACATTGATTAAAATTCAGTTTTGGATCGAAAGACACCCATTATGCACCAACACCAATAGCTTGCACACACATGTATTGTGATAGGATATCTTCCAACCTGAGGAATCCTCAATAAGTTGAGGATTATGGCATTGCTCAACCCATGTGCCCAATGCATGGGTTCTACCTTTACCAGTTTGGCGTAAACAATGCATTCAAGGTAGTACTCAAGTGCCAATTCTTGGAAGGTATTGTCATTGGCCAAATCCCAATCATCAAATTTCACAGATGGAAGCTTCCAAACATATCCCCCTCCAATGGGATAGCCTTATGGGTCAATAGCATCTGCAGGTAGGTTTGCATCATATCCAAGTCCTTCGGGGATTTTACAGAAGGCATGTCTAGCTTCACATACTTCAGGAGCCATGAAATGGGATCGACAAAGAGCATGACCTCCTCAGTTGTGGTCATAGGTCTATTTTTTCGATCACCCATAGGATATATGTCCTTTGACACTTGGCACAAATATGTGATCTTCCTGGGGGATTTATGCGGCTTCGAAAACGACCCCTTAATCACCTTAACCTTCCCTTTGGTAGGTGTTGATGTAACTTCATGGACCTCATGGAAAAATTCAAGAACTTCGTCAGAGCCTTGCTCAGTAGACGTCGTAATCCACATAGATAGCTCTTTAGATTATTTATTCTCGGAAGCAGAGTTGGTGGCCATCATCCTTAGCTTGAATATAAAATATTGGTTACTTAATTCAGGCTCGGGAGTCTCATGGGTATACATACAATGCAGACTAATAATCTCAGGGCACAATTCACTAGAACAACAAAAGAATAGAATTAGACTTACTTCCTCATTTATATAGATCCTCCATGGTAAAAATGGGTAGAAATTCATTAATGGAACCTTATCCCTGTAGAAATGATAAAATATATCATAATATCTTATCATTAGTTGTAGAAAATCCACTCCATCTAATGGTAAACTCACTTTTCAGCCGGAGTTACTATTCCAACGGCTAGTTTTTCCTGCCATACACAACCTCTGCACTCGTATTACACCTGCTTGTGCATGCCCTCTGTGCAACATTCAGACAAGTGGATTCCTTTTGTCTGACCATATAGTCATTTGGTAGGCATAGGGTTATCCCTATACAGCTTCAATCAGCTTCCGTTCATGTACCCTAGGACACTCTCACCGCACAACGTGGCCAAGCGCACCACACCTCCACTAGTGATCTCCTTCACAATATACGACCCAAACCAATGCATTATGAACTTCCTGGGTGGTGAAAAAAATGAATATCATACAACAAACTATATCTTCTTCCTTGAATTCCTTCTTCTGGATGTGCACATCATGTTACGCCTTCTCGCACGCCTTTTGGACTTGCTGATGAAATTTGGCCCTAAATTGATCGTCCTCTAATGCAACCAATTGTGCTAGAGGTTCCTCCATGATCTATGGATTAGCCATATTAGTTAGTGTTGCTATGAGTAGGCTTGGAATGATGTATTCCATTGGCATGATAGCTCCCTGGTAATAAACCAACCTCAATGGTGTTTTATTAGAAATTTCTTATAGTTGGTTCCATAAGCCCATAACACAACAGGTATGCGCACGTCCCAATCGTTCTCGTCTACATTGCAGATCTTTGTAAGCTCATTGACGAGGATCTTGTTAAAGGCTTCTACCGCACTGTTTGCCGAGGGTAATAGGGATTACTTTTCTGGTGAGGCATCTTGAATTCTTCTATAATAGCTTCAATAGTCTCATTCACAAAGAGCATAGCCCAACCACTCATCAATATCTTTCGGAACCCAAATCTAGTCATGATATTTTCAAAAATAAATTTCACAGCAATGTGTGCAATGCTTTAACATATTTTAGAACACCTTTTTTTTTTTCAAAATTTTGGTGAAAATTTATCGATTTCCTACTAAGCTTTTAAATGTCTAGAGATAATATGTTATGCTGTCTGATGGTTCATTATTAATTTTGATTTAAACATGTTATTTTTATAAAGATATAATTATATATTTTGATGGAAATATTTTTTTTTAAATTTAAATTATATTATAAAAATAATGAAACTTTGAATATTAAGTCAAATTCATTGAAAGGGTTAACGTTTGGGTAGTTTTGAATGACTAAGATTGAAAAAATCAAAAGGACGGTCTTCATTTATTTCGGACCCCCTCAAGCTTTTCGACATTTTCTTGAGGAGGGAGGTCCAAATTCTTGTTTTGTAAAAACTACTTTTGGGTCACGTGGAATCATTTAGATTAATTCACAACCCTTGGGCACAGAACCAGAGACCATTGTAGACCCCCTCCAAAATCCATTTATGGTTTTAGCGATTAATTTTTCTGTGGTGGTCAGCATCAGTGTGTGATCAAGATAAGAGCAGATTCATACATGACAAAGATATTGCAGACCATTTGTCCTCGGCCACCATTATTCAATAGCCGAACTGTTTGACATGGTTGCAACTGCAGTTATCGATGATCACCTTGGTTGCTTCAGATTTCAAAGAGGAAATGGAGGAATCACACAGCCTCCACCTAGTAACAAAGGACATCCCTTAGAAAAAATTGTAGATGCCAAATTCTGCAAACCACGTAATCGTGATTTAATTCGATCTAGTGCAGTGTTAAGAGAGATAAAATAATGAAAGGTGAGCTCTATGAAAGAGACAATGGTGAGCTGGAAAGAATTGAACAACCACATTGCATCTATGAACTTTATTATGGACCAGGTACATGGGCTTTTCTACATAATTGTGCACTCTACCGTGGAATATTCTTGAGCACAAAAGGCAGAAGGCCAGGGGTTGATGATATTGATGCATCCGTTCAACTTCCTCTTCTTCATGTTTCAAACGAGGGCAGCGGGGAGAAAGGTGTCGCTTTCTGAGGCTGGTGAAAATGCATTGACAGATACAGTTAGAACAGGGAAGCATGGGAACGTTGTCTACTTCTGGGAAAGATTGGACAATGATACTCGAGTTGGCACAGGAACAGAAACTTTCTTAAAGAAAAAAATGTTTATGGTCATATTGTGATGCCATAAATGCTAGAAACTCTAGGGTTGTTTTCTTAGACACATTCAAAATGATGAATAGCCTACCCGAAAGTTGGATGACAGTTCCACCCATGCCCATTGATGGCGACTCTTGGTCTGTCCTACATAGTTGGGAAATGCCTACAAGATCATTTTTTAGAATTTGCAATGTTTACTAGAATGTTTATTGACGCCATGGACACACATAATTAAAATGAGCACCACAACAATGGCCAGTGTTGTTTGAGAATTTCGAAGGATTCTCGTTATTTCCGGCTTCCAAAGTTGCTTATAAATGTTTGGGCATATCACAGTGCAAGAAGAACAATATATCTCAATCCAGAAATAGGACACATTTAAGCGAATCTCAATCTCAAAAGTTGGAGAGGTAACATGTGGATGAAATGGTTTGATTTTACCCTTTTAAAAAGCATGGATGAAGACATGACAGAAGAATTAGATACTAAGCACCCGACAAAGAGGTGGTTGTGGACATCAATGGGAGAACTGTATTGGAAAGGTGTATATGAGAGGGAAAAGCATCGATGAAATTGGTTAAGAATTGAAAACAATATAAAGGGCATTGATCATATCTCTTATGAGACAGAATTTCTAATAGAATGGTGCAGCAACAACGGAAAAACACTTCGATGCTTCCTTTTTGGCATGAAGTTTTCTACACGTGTAGCAACAGAGTTGGGTAAAAATTTCATTTACAACAGATTATTCATGGCATAAAATCAACAGTGAAAAGCTCATTTCTTTGATTGAATGATAGTTAGCAGATTTTAAGGAAACAAATTCAAATCTTCAGGAAAAATATCAGCATATTTAAAGGTCTAGTTCCGTATTGAAAGGTCATTTTGGCATCGACAACTCTAGCATTTCCAAACCTTTCATAATCAATTTCTTATATTTAGTTTTATTTAATTTTATTTTGAGAAAGTATGTAATAAATTAAATTTTGTTTTTAGTATATTATTAAGATTTTGTTTTATTTTCCGAAAAACTAGCAACATCTCGCTTATTGTAAATTCTATATATTTGATCATTTTTAATAAGAAAGGGTGGGATTTTGAGGCCAAGACCTTTTCATCTTTATAAAAAATTTCTCCAAAAATTATAATTAGCGTATTCCAACTCTAGCTTTGAAAGAATTTTTGTTTCTCTGTAGGTTTTTCCAATATTTCTATATTTATTTTCTTCACATGATGTTATTCATGTACAGTGACCCAGTTGGAAATTTAATTGAATCCCAGTTTTGTTTCTGATTCGTTGTAAACTTGTAGTTGGATTAAGAGAATAATTTACAGGGCTGTATGTTATTGTAAATTACTCTTGAAATCTACATTACACATATTTTATGTAGTGGCTTGATCATATTTTGTTTCTTATGAAAACATAGTTTTCATAAGTTCTCAAAACTATAATTGTTTAAAGAGATTAGTATATCAGAATATCTGTCCTATCAAGCTCCTCTTATAAGCTGATTATTGTTTGTCCATCTCCCTAGTGGTTAAGTAGTCAGTCTGGCTGCTCCATTATTAGGTATATCTTTACATTCTTCTATCAAATTCTTATACAAATCAAGTCGTTATATCAAGCTTGAAGCTGACACTTTGAGAAAGGACTCTATGAAGGAGGGATTTATTCATGAATAGGGATTGTCATTGATAGCCATCCATGCCCAATTAAAAACCATAAATCTAGCCATTGTGCTTCGAATTTTGATGTTTGGTGATAGTGAACAGTTTTTTCTGTGACAGTGAACAGTTTACTGTTCAGTGACAATGAACAGTGTTAAACAAGGCCTCATAAAAACCGAGGGAGCCCCCTCTGGTTCAAGGGCGAGCTTGAACGTAAAGCCAATTGAGTTGGTTTCCTGGCGTAGTTTTTGTAGCCAAGGACTGCCTACAGGAAAGAGGAACAACATTTTCCGTTGTTGCCACGGACGAAGTAACAAATATATTTTCCCCCGAGTACGATAAAGTTTAGATATATTCCATGCTGGTGAACAAGGAATAGGAATTTGTATTGGTTGCATTATTTTAATTTGATGAATCTACTTTGTCGAATGGTGATTCCACTCGAAAACCGATCTCATTGTTTTGAAGTTTCAGCTGCCTTTGCTGCTATGAACGGTTCGTTGATAATTGAAATCAACAGTATATGTTTTCTCCTCTCAATCATGATCAGAAATTTTTCATGTCTACAGAGGAAGCATTTTTTAAAAGACACCTCTGAGTATAAGTTTTCCATGGGAGTTTATGTTCATATTGTATATATTTCTCATATTTTCAATTGTTGGCAATGTGGTTTGTCGATAAATCTACTTCGCACTCGATTACATTGGAAAATAGATTACACCTAATACTGCAGCATTTTCTAGTTCAGTTAGATAGTAGTGTGGGGATTGAATAGATATTCAGAGTTTCAATATGCAGTAAATCAATGTGTTCATTGTATATGAATGGTGTGATAGATCAACTTATATTTTCAGTCTAGAATCTTTCAGTTTTCAGTTTTCAGTATGAAAGAGTATCATGATTAATATTGGCATATGGTTTCATTTCACAATTACAGGTTGCACTCTGCACTAGCAAGCTATTCAAACGACTGGATTAATCTGTGAGAATTGGTTATGGAAAATAATAGTTGACGATAAAGTTTACAGTATGAATCCATGCCCAACACGAAAGTCGATTGATATGCTTGTTCTCTGCATCACATAGGGGGAATGAGTCCCCATTGCAGCCAATGTTGTAACATATTTTGGCACACCTACTCGTTTTTTTTTTTAATTTTCAGTGAAAATTTGTGGATTTCCTACAAAGCTTTTAAATTTCAAGAGATAATTTAATATGTTGTTGGATGGTTCATTCATTTATATATTAATTTTGATTTAAATATGTTATTTTTATAAAAATATAATTATATATTTTTATGGAAATAATGGTTTCAAATTAAAATTATATTATAAAATTAATAAAATTTCAATGCTTAAGTCAAAGTCATTGAAAGGGTTAACGTTCAGGCAGTTTTGAACACCCGAGATTGCCAAAATCAAAACGACGGTCTTCATTGATTTCGAACCCCCTCAAGATTTTCGACATTTCATAGAGGAGGGGTCCGAAATCTTGTTTTTTTCAAAAATACTTTTGGGGCACGTGGAATCATTTAGAATAATTTGCACACCCCAGGTGCGAAACCACGAACCATTGCAGACCCCATCCAAAATCCATTTTTGGTTTCATGGATCGATTTCGCTGTGTGGTCAGCGTCGTTGTTTGATCAAGATAAGAGCGGATTCATACATGAAAAAGGTATTGCAGACAATTTGTCTTCGGCCACCATTATTCACCAGCCAAAATGTTTGACGTGGTTGCAGCTACAACTATCGATGATCACCCTGGTTGCTTCAGATTTCCAAGAGGAAATGGAAGAAGCGCATAGCATCCACATGGTAACAAAGGACTGCCCTTAGAAAAAGTTGTAGATGCCAGATTTTGCAAACCATTTTATCGTGATTTAATGCTATCTATCGCATTTTTAATAGGGTTGAAATAATGAAAGGAGAGCTCTATGAAAGAGATGATGGTGAGCTGGAAAGAAGTAGAAAACCACTTTGTATCTATGAACCTTATTATGGAATAGGCACATGGCCTTTTCTACATAATCGTGCACTCTAGAGAGGAATAGGCTTGAGCACAAAAGTCAGAAGGCCGGGCGTTGATGATATTGATGCATCATCTCGACTTCTTCCTCTTCATGATTCATGGAGGGCAGCTGGGAGAAAGGTGTCACTTTCTGAGGCTAGTTAAAATGCATTGACAGGTACAGTTGGAAGAGGAAAGCTGTGGCTAGTTAAAAAGCATTGACAGGTACATTGCATGGGAATGTTGTCTACTTCTGGGCAAGATTGGACAATGATACTCGAGTTGGCACAAGGACAGAAACTTTCTCAAAGAGAAAAAGGTTTCTCATCATATTTTGATGTCATAAATGCTAGAAACACCAGGGATGTTTTCTTAAATGCATTGAAAAGGATGTATGGTCTACCCAAAAGTTGGATGGTAGTTCCACCCATGCCCATTGATGGCGACTCCTAGTCTGCCCTACATAGTTGGGCAATGCCTACAAGATAATTTTTGGAATTTTTAATATTTGTTAGAATGTTTATTGACGCCATGGACACACAGCATTACAATGAGCACCACAACAATGGCGAGTGTT
The DNA here is from genome assembly GCA_034641835.2 of Pinus albicaulis. Taxonomy (NCBI): domain Eukaryota; kingdom Viridiplantae; phylum Streptophyta; class Pinopsida; order Pinales; family Pinaceae; genus Pinus; species Pinus albicaulis. Next base: position 846,113,087 of record CM076576.1, read on the forward strand.
GGTTAAGCATTTCAAAGGATCCTCATTGTTCTTGTCGGCTTTTGGAGTTGCTTGTAAATGTTTGGGCATATCACAGTGCAAGAAGAATGATATATTTCAATCGAGGAACATGACACATTCAAGAGCATCAAAAGCTCAAAAGTCGAAGAGGAATTTTACTCTTTTGAAAACCATGGATGAATACATGGCAGAAGAAGTAGATACTCAGCACCCGACAAAGAGGTTTTTTTGGCCTTCAATGGGAGAATTGTATTGGCAAGGTGTATATGAGAGGGAAAATCATCGCCGAAATCGGTTAATAATTGCAAAGAATATCAAGAGAATTGATCTATCACTTATGAGATGGAATTTCAAACTGAATCGTGCAGCAGCAATGGAAAAACACTTCCATGCTTCCTTTCCGCTATGAAGTTTTCTACACGTGTAGCAACGCAGTTGGGTAAAAGTTTCATTTACAACAGATTATTCATGACATAAAATCAGCAATGAAAAGCACATTTCTTTGATTTACTGGCAGTTAGCATATTTTAAGGAAAGAGATTCAGATCTTCAGGAAAAAGATCAACATATTTAAAGGATTTATGTTAGGTTGAAAGGTCATTTGGCATCGACAGCTCCAACAGTTCCAAATCCTTTTACAATCAATTTCTTATATTTAGTTTTATTTGATTTTATTTTGAGAAAGTATGTAATAAATTAAATTTTATTTTTAGTATATTGTTAAGATTTTTGTTTTATTTTCTTAAAAACTAGCAATAGATAGCTTATTGTAAATTTTATATATTTGATCATTTTTAATAAGAAAGGTTGAGCTTTTGAGGCCAAGACCTTTTCAGCTTTGTAAGACTTTTCTCTAGAAATTCTAATTAGAGTATTCGAGCTTCGATTTTGACATAATTTGTGTTTCTCTATCCATTTTTCTAGTATTTCCATATTTATTTTCTTCATATGATTTTATTCATGTACAATTACCCAATTGGAAATCTAATTCAATCTCAGTTTCATTTCTAATTCGTTGCGAAGTTGTAATTTGACTAAGAGATTAATTTACAAGGCTATCTATTATTGTAAATTCCTCTTGAAATCTAAATTACACAAGGTTTCTGTAATTTCTTGATCATATTTTTTTTATTATGAAAACATAATTTTCATAATTTCTCAAAACTATAATTGTTTAAAGAGATTAGTATATCATATTGTCTTTCTAGTCAAGCTCTTCTCTGAAGCTCATTATTGTTTGTCCATCTCCCTAGTGGTTAAGTAGTCAGTGTGGGTGCTCCATTATTAGGGATCTCCTTAAATACTTTTGTCAAATTATTATACAAATCAAGTTGTTATTTGAGGCTAGAAGCTGAAACTTTGAGAAAGGGTTTTGTGAAGGAGGGATTTATTCATGAATAGGGATTTTCATTGATAGCCAACCACCCCCAATTAAAACCATAAATCCGTCCATTGTGCTCCAAAGGCTTTTTTTCAGTGATAGTGAACTGTGTTAAACAATGCCTCATAACAACTGAGGGATCCCCCTCTGGTTCAAGGGCCAACTTGAACCTAAAGTTGGTTCAGTTTTTTTCCTAACGTAGTTTTTGTAGGAAAGGACTGCCTACAGGAAAAAAGAACAACATGCAATGCAATATTTTACTGGCTTAGATTCTTCCCATCTGTTACATACTATGTTTTAGTGGTGATGTAGCGTGTGGCGGACTTTTTTCCTAGAGGATTAATAGGTCCCACAAATTCTATGGCCCATTTATCAAAAGCTTTCAAATCCATATGTGGTTGCAATGGCATCTCATCTCTATGCGATGGCTTCCATGTTCTTTGGCATGCATCACAAGCTTGAAAATATGTATGTGCATCGTTCTGTAGTGTGGGCCACCATAATGAAGCACACATATCCTTTTGTTTAGTAGTTTTCCCTGCATAGTGGCCTCCTGCCACTCTTCCATGAGCTTTGGCTAAGATTTATTGTCTTTCATGTTCTAATACATATCTTCTTAAAACTTTATTAACACCCAATTTGTACAGTTGACTAGCATCGATGTAATGTTAGTTGTGTGCGTAGCCGACTCCTTTTTTTCCGGCAAGTATTCAATAGGTGCACTACTAGTAGTTATAAATTGAATGATATATCCAAAGTTTTCATTGACCATTTTAATGGAAAAATGCTATGCATCATGTAATACATCCTCCAGACTGGTCATTTCTTCCCCATTCTCAATGCGTGATAAGTTATCAAGTCCAAAATTTAATCTACCAGGATTAACAATGATTTCAAAATCATTTTCTTGGAATAGCAATAGCCATATAAAAATGCCCCCCCCCCCAAAAAAAGAAAAAGAAAACAGGCTTGTTGAATAGGTAATTCAAATCAGAGTGGTCAGTGAACATCTTGAAGTGCCTTCCGAGTAGACAATGCATATATTTGTGTAGAGCATAGACCATAGCCAAACCTTCCCTCTTTGTGGTTGAATAGATTCATTGTACACTAGAAAGCTTTCTATTTTCAAAGGCAATGGGGTGATTAATGTATCCCCCTCCTGGATGTGCTAAGGCAACTTCAAGTGCAATGTTGGATGCATCAACATTCACGTGGAAGACCTTGGACTAGTTAGGGAATTCAAAAATAGGCCCAATAAGCATCTTTTCCTTGAGAAAATCAAAGCTCCATTGGTAATCCTCATCTCAACAAAAGGATGCATCTTTCTTCAACAATTTTTCCATGGGTGCAGTGATCAACACGTAACCATGAATGAATTTTATATAATATCCTGTGTGTCCCAGAATAAAATGCAACTATTTTACATTCGCACGAACCTTTAAATTTAAAATAAATACAATTTTGGTTGGATCTACTGTCAAACCTTTCTGACAAAAAATATGCCCCAACAAGATCCCAAAAGAAACACAAATTATACACTTATTTAAGTTAAGAGAGATCTTATACTTTATGCAAGTGTCGAGAAACATGCGCAAGTTGGAAACATGTTTCTTCAGCAGTCTGAACACAATCTAATCATCAAATTACACCTCTAGAAACTTGTGTATAAACCCCTTGAATGCAGCTACTACTACACATGAGAATTTAGCAGGTGCATTCTTGAAGCCAAAGGGCATGACTGTGTATTGGAAGCGTCCCCATTCTGTTGCAAAAGTGGTCTTATTTCAGTCTTCTAGTGCAATCCTCATCTGATGGTACCTTGAAAATCCATCACTGAAAGAGTAGGCATGTTGTCCTCCAACATTATCCAATATCTCATTTGAAAACGGGGTAGGGAAGGGATCATGTATGCATGTATCATTCAATTTGCACAAGTCCACAAAAATCCTTATTTATCCGTTAGTCTTATTTTCATAAATAACCATCGTGCTTACCTAATCAGACTCTTCCATTTGCTTAATGATTCTTGTAGAAAAAAATTTCTCCAAACCTTCCTTCAATTTCTTCTTATATTTTTTATTTAACCGATATGGTCCTTGATTAACGGGGTGTGCATCTAGTTTCAGAGTGATTTTCATAACTCCTAAGTCCCCTACAATTCCTTTTGGCTTAGAAAATTTGCGGGGAATAGGTCATGATATTATGTCAACAACTCTGCAACCTTTCGCACTGTGTCATCATCCCAATAATATCCTATTTTTGCCAACTTGTGCTATTCATCCATCCCAATGTTGATTTTCTTAAGTTTTAAGGACTTAGTCACATCCATCATTCCTAACAAGTGGCCTTCAACCATGTGCTCCCCCTTAGACTCTAGGATATTCATATTTTAGGATCTTCATTGTTATCTTCCATTGACAGGTTTTGGCAGTTGCCAATGTCTTGCATCTGTGCATCCCATGCAGTTGGTGGAACCTCTATTGCAAGTTTTTTCATTTCAAAGATAAGTCCTTTGATTACATGCAATACCTGGCCAATGCATTCAAACCCACTGGAAAAGCTAAAAGTGAGGAGAAAAGTTTCCCTCAAGGATGCCCAATTAGCAGTCCCTCGGCACAACTCCATTTCCAAGTAGCAATCGATGGGTAGCTTTCCTAGAGTATGGACAAAAATATGCACCCATTCAGGTTGAGGTTTATCACCCCAAGCAACTATCCATTTATCCAAGTGCGAGCGCGAGCATCCTATCCTGTGCACAATTCATCCAAATTTGTTACTAGATGAGTGAAATTCAACCATGTCATGTAGGTGCATTCCTCCCAATTTTCAGAGTTCCCTTTCTCCATATCCCACCAATCTTCTAGAGTTACGTGCATCACAAGATCGAGAGCCCAAAACCTTCATTCTTTAGGGAAAACCTTTTTCATTTCTTCCAAAAATAAAAATAAAAATTACCAGAACCATAAAAATAGGCAAGTTTGCGTACCTCTCAGGAGATGCATCATAAATTTTTAGTGACTCTGAGGAAGCACAATGCATAAACATCATGCACGCGATTCTGCCAGTTTTCCATTTCCTCATCCGAATTAGATAAAAATGAGCTATCCTTTTCCCAATTCAACGTCCAATTAGTAGTTGGGTCAATCCAATCCTCATCTCATGCATTCAATTTGTATATGTTGTTTACATCGTCTTATACGAGCATGGATTTTGTATATCTCTCCCCTTCTACAGGATCGAAAGGTACTACAACCTTGGTACCATTATTTTGAAATATCATACTCTTGCGCTTTAAGTTGATGATGCCCTCAATTTTGATAGCCCAATCTAGTCCTAGCAGTGCACGGTAGGGTTCTATATCATCAACAATTTGGATTACTTCAATGTCTATGTGTACCTTGACTGCAACAATATCTACGATAACCTGTGGGAGTCTTCCCAATGGAATAGTCTTCTGTTGATTGGCCATGCGTAGCTGAATGTTAGACCATTCCATTTTTGGTTGACCTATATTCTGCCAGGTCTGATTAGGTAGAAAATTTGCATCGAATCCTGGGTCCAAAATGACCTGATCCATCTCATATTCCCCAATATGCACGATCATGTGCATCTCTCGACTGGTTCTCTTCTTATTTTTATAGACCTTTTTTATGGCCTTGGTCTTGTTTCGAGGAAACTCTTTGTCTGCGCAAATATATATCAAAGCTTGAAGATTTTATATGGATTTCTGGTTACATAATAGCTTGATTCACACTTGCAAGGAAGGTTTGAATTCGTTAGGGATCTTTGCTTCTGAGATTGACTTGGACATGGAAGCACCTGTAGCAGCAAAATCCTTTCTAGCTTCTACAAAAGTCTCCTTCTCTATTTGTAGGTTGAATCCTTCATTCCTTTCAGAAGCCTTCCTGATCCAGAGTTCTACATTAGCCTTCTTTCCCTTGTCTTCTCCAGTGGTAGCACCACTTTGTGTAACCATGATTACACTCAGATCCTCCTACCGAAGCTTAGCTCTAACCATTTGGATATTTTGTGTAGGCATTTGAGGGTTCTTCTCCTGCATTCTAACAATAATAATAGCATAATCTTCAATTACATTATGAAACTGTCTACAATACCCGCAACAATATCTCCCAAGGTTCATAAAATCATGCGCAAAGTGCCCAACATCCCCATGGTTGTAGCAGATCATTTGTCCTCTTCCGCGACCTGCAACCTCCACCTCTCCCTCCTCCCCTTCCTTTGGCTAGAGATCCAAAACACTCAGAGGGTGGCGCTAGCAAGGATGGGTCAAATTGCACTCTACAGAGGTTGGAATTTTCCATCATTGAATCTAATGTGCAGCAGTAGTGCTCATTGTGGCCAACCAAAGAGAAAAGCCTACACCATTACTACTTCAGTTCTAGAACATAACGTCCTAATCGAGGGAAATTTTTTTTGTTGCGCCAACCAGCCACCTCATAGCCAACACACAACATCATGGGGGTACCACTTAACCCTGCAGACTCCCTGGGTTGTAAAGGAATTATCTGCCCCACTTGCATGTAATCCTAAAGCATGGCGAACTAGTATTTTGTGTGATCAGAGACCTGATAGGATATACACCATACCTCTACGCAAGCATCTTTTGTCGTGTCTTTATGTAGGTTCTAGATTTCCAAATGCATCGCCTCTAATTGATTCTAGATTTGTAGGGTTCTAAATTGGTCATCAGTTTTGGGCGTGGCTTCCAACTTCATGGCAACTTCAAGAGCTTCAGCCTAAGAATAAATTTTCTTTTGATTCAGCGAGCCACACAAATATGGTAAGAGCATGGCAATAAACCATTCTTTGTGTTTCTTATCATTGTAGACAAATCCTCCTTCAGTGATAGTGCACTTCAATCACTAATCTGCCTCCCAGAAAGATTTTTTTGGTTCTTGTCATATTTCTTTTAACTTTGTTACACGTTGTGAGTAGGACTTTGGTTTTCTAAATTGATCCTTCAAATATTTATTGATCTCATCAACTGTACCATTATAATTCTCAGCTAAATATCCCATAAACCAATCAAGTGCATGGCCCCTCAAATTCCATAGCTGCCTATGCCCTATGGACACCATGAGTGTTGACGTTTTGCGCAGTCCATACTTCATTTGAAACAAACTAGAATCTACCCATGCAATCATTTCCTGCACCCTTGAAGGTAGATAGCTTCATATGTGCATCCATATCACCTCCTGGCGATTGTGGGCATGGAGTAGGAGATGACCTACCCCAAAGCAGGTTCAACTGTGGGGGCCGATGGAGGGTTACCTCCCATGCATGTAGCTTCACCACTTTTTGTATCACTGTTAGGCGGGTTTCTCAGAGGGTTGTACATGATCTATCACCTCTTTGGTTGACCCAAAATTACTTCCCACTATGCATTGTTATTTCTAAATCATTTGGGGACATTTACTTAGTGTGATTTCACATAACACCTTTTTCTCACAATAACATCTTAATAAGAAAAGGCTAGGAGTGCATGAACTTACCTCTTGGTCCTTTGAATAACAACCTTTCCACTTGAGAATATGACACAAACTAATCAACCACAAACTCTGTCACAAATCCAGCCAGAATGATGCCAACCCATTGGTCTACTTTGCGAGTGATGGTATTGTCATTCCTTTCTAACTGTTAGATCAAATAAGGTGTCCATTGAGTGATTTTATTGTCCTTTTAGTAGGTCTGAAACTCAACAAAGCTTAGTAACCACTCCTTTATATAAATTTACTTATGTTACCACTCTTTAGTAGACAATATATCTCTTGTATTCTTCTTGATTGAGAATTCATGTATATTTTTATCAAACCAATCTTTTAATTCAGTCTTTGATGGCTGCCACAACATCTAACCTCTATTAAAATTATCTCGGTCCCGGAAATGAAACCATTTGTTGGTTTGAGGGGTCCTGACCCCGGTTTAGAGTTAGTATGTAACCAATAAAACCCTCTTACTACTTGCCCTTTCAGTAGTGACCTACTTTCACTGGCCAAAGTCTCACCCAAAGTAGTATGGGAGGGTGTTGGAACTAGGTTTCCACACCATGAGAGAGAAATAAATGAAGTGGGCATTCACAAATCTAAATTATTGAATAGATTTCCTTGAGTACCAGAAACCCTAAGCAAACACCCTAGGTCGACTAGCACAGGTTACCCCTACGCGCGTGCATATATAATAGATCTAGAATCCCTTTAATTGTTCTAAAAATGTAATATTCAGCCTTTAAAGTAACTGATCTAAGCGATTATCTTACACATCAACAATATAAACATGTATGTAAACCAATTCGATTACATATAACAGAAATCATATACAGAAACATAAATCATATAGAGAACTGAATCACAGATGCATTTCATACAAAGACTTGCCAAAATAGATCTTTATTAATCAGTCTTGAAAGAAACTCTTACAATTCATAGAAAACCCCTACAATTCACCATATCTACTCATGCACACAACTAGCAGGGTCTACACACAACCGAACTAAGGTCTTCATGCACACAGATAGCAATAGCCTTTCAGACACAAACTATTAAAACAAATTCAAGTCACAACTCTATCATATCAAAATATGTCATAATTAATCTATTGATTGATTCCTATCTGTAATATCCCCAAAAGGGAACAAGCAACAATACAAACAATATTGCTCAGAAAATAACATAGTTCAGCACAATAAGAGTAGGAGGCCAATATGGAGGCTCAAAATTTATTTATACATCATAAAATCATATTTACAATGAGGCCCATACAATGTATAATAGGAAATAGAAGACAAAAAATGGAAGAAATCCCTCAAAAGGGTTGCTGCAAATACATGTATTCACTACAGAAAGCCTTGACAGAATTATTTTATAGAGCATACAAAAAATTTATATTACAACTTATATCTAGAGAAAAATAATGCATGAACAATCATATCTATGACATATCCATACACTATAGAGTCTCTACTTTATATACCCCTTGGGGTTTTCAGCAATACATGAAGCACATGGAGTAGATCTAAAGTTTATGCAGCAAATCTAAAGAATGATTCAGAATTTTTGAACCATATACAGGATTATTTAGATTAGATTTGGATATGACATGGAATAAATCAGAAATCCATGGATCACCATAGTGAAGGGTGGATCTCCAACACTAGAGATCACTCCTCAAAGTTTGCCAAAATACCCTTCAGCTTTCCTCTTTGCATATAACACAATCCTAGAAGATAAAATGTGTTGTAGACTTGATGGACAGTTTCGCCTAATGCTAAGATGAATATCTAAAGCTCCAATTATCCAATACACTCTTGTCAAGGGGATAGGATACTTTCCCACTAAAAAATGGCACTAGATTGGCCCAGATCTGAGTATATCTAGCCTCCACTTGTTGCAACTTACAAAGACAACCAAACCCTCAACAAGATCTGCATTGTAGTTTGAAGAAGAAGCTTGGCCTTAAGCCAGATAGTGGAAAGGAAATACAAGACTCTTCCAAGAGATCCTCAAGGAAAGAGAAGGATTCCTAAACATGGGATCCTTGTGCTAAACATCACTATTCTCTGCTAAACAACAAGGAGAATAAGAAATGTCTAAATAGACAAAGTCTTCTGAAAATGATAATCATCAACAACCTTCTCATGTTGTCCTCCCCTTCCTTTTATAAGATAGAGACCTTCCAAAACCCTAAACCATCTCAATTATTTAACCGCTTTCACATGTGCCACCTCCAAATAAGACTGTGTTGTGCATCAATGAGGTTCACTCCATCTAGAAAACATTGTTGATTTGATCATGGTTGACCTACTCAAATGATCCAGCATCTTTCACACCTTAGTGTGCTTATGTAAATAGCCGAGATTTAGCTTTTTTCACATGTTGCATTGATTTATTTGATTCTTGAGGAGTTTTATTGATCCTCCTTTACAATTTTATTCATGAAACATAAATTAAAAACAAAATTGAATATTCCCATTAGCTTAAGACTAATTTGGAATATTACAGTCCTCCCCTCCAAAATGTTGCTTGTCCTCAAACAACTGATAAGGTGAGTGTTGCAACACATCTCCTCCTCTATTTGTAAAACTAGCATGAGTTAATCTTCCTCCATGAGCCAAGTGTTCACCAAACCATCCATCCATGACTTGCTCCACCAAGGTTCTCATAAGATGCAAACAGAACATCCCATAAGCAGACAATAAGTCACATGAAACAAACATGGTTTCCTTAATGCCCTCCCTGAAATATAAGACATAAAGTACAAGGAGTGTAGTCATCCCATAGGGCACATGTATGCCTTCCCTCCTTCCTCCATACATCCCCATAAAGAGTACAAGTACATCATCAATATAGGGGATCAAAACAATGTACATACAAACAAAAATTTGTGCATATGGAGGTGGGTCATAGTCCCAAATGTGGAACTAGCACAGAGCATCCCGTACCTGCATCACATCAATATGTGGTAAGTGGGTTTTCCACCACTTAGTTGCTGCCCATACCATCTCACCGTAGCTGAAACTGTGAGATATATTTGGTGCCTTAGGGAAGCACCCATCATGTTGCAAATTATCCCTTTTCCTTCCAAGGGAGTGGCCAAATTCAGAAATGTTTGTGGCCCAATATTGGCCATGAGGTTTACAAGATATATTACTCCTCTTTGGAATCATGGCCTACATAAACATGGTGAAAGAATGCATAAAATCAGAGTATAGAACATGCATAACAAGAGTAGGTTCTTCATCAACAATCCTCCTCATATCAATGGAGTGGTGCATAGAACTATTCTCTTCCTCAAAGAGAGAAAGAGATGGCTAATTTAACTCTGTTATAGAGTCATGTTGCTACTCCATCCCCACATGGCTCATGCATCTTTGACAACGTTGATATAGTTCTTTTTCAAAGCCCTCCCAATAGTAGCTCCTCAAGATGATGTTGTTGAGCTTCATAGAGTCTGTGTGGTTGAAATAGAACTCTTCATAATACCTTTTTAGTAACTTCTCCTTGAGCTTGGAGGCTCTAGACAAGAAGATCCTATCATGATTATAGATGAATCAATCTAAGATTGAATAGCTTTCATCATCTAGCAAGTCATCAAGAATCATGCAAGTGTGAAGATCCTTGGAATATTCCACTAGTAGTTGGGATTTCCAATATGGATCTAATGTGCCCAACAATGATAGCGTTGAAAATGTGTCATCTAAAATTTTTGCCATGTTTCTTTTCTCCTCATTAACATTTCCCATGTCAAAGGTGTATTTTGGAAGGTCATACCTCCCATTTGTCTCCTCCTTGACATCTCCCATGCCAAAGGTATAAGGTGGAAAGTTGTCATTCCATCCTTGCTGCTCTTCTTGCATATGCACATGCTCAACAAAAAATCGAATTTCTTGGAAATTAGTCTCCCATGGAAGGCTATCATCTATCCAAAACCTCATTGGGTTTTCCAAAGTATGCATGTGTGACCACCATTCTCATCATGTATGTAAGAGGGTTCTCCAAACAATTTTGTCTCCTGATTTAAGGATTTCCTTCCTTGCTCCATGATGGTTTCATTATTTCTCCTTGCAGCAAATTTCTTCAGCGGAGTATGAGATGAGAGAATGGATAATGATGATATGGGGAAAATAGTTTCCCTTTCCTTGAGCCTTCCCCATACTCTCAACACAAAGCATCCCTTCCTCCTTGGATCTATGAAAGGAACATTAATGCATGAAACATATTTCATCAAATATGAATCAGGTGGTCTCCCTAGTGGTATACCACAAGATAATGATGTCTCATGGCTCACTCCCATGTGAATAATAGATGGAAACATCTTATGACTTCTTCCACTGCGAAAATCCATCTCTCATTTCTGTGTGGAAATATCATGACAATGGGGTATCAATCTTATGGGTGTAGGAGTGTTTTTGGTTGGAGAAATTTCCCTATCTTCTTCTCCATGTAATAGAGATCACCTTCCATCATATCAGTGTTCCTCTCCTTTACCCACCTTCTGCAAGATCTCACAGCCTAAGGTGATCCCTTTAGATGTAGTTAACTCATGAACACCCGTCATCTCCTTGGTGTCAAGAATCTTGGTCACAAAGGATTGATCTGTCATAGCGTGTGTTCCCAAAAATGATTGCAATGTTGGAACACATTTCCTCTGTTGTTTTGTCTCATTTTATACCATCATAGACACATGCTTCTCATCCTCTTCATGTATAATATTCTTGGGGCCCTCTTGCAAAGATACAAGAACCCTCTTGGTGGAGGAAATGGCTTCATCTCCATTTCCCCATAAAAATAGATCTCCTCCTACTATCATAGCACTAGAGGAACCTTTCAACTCTTCTTCTTTATTCTCCTCATCAATGGGGTATATCCCATCAATAAGAGATCCTTTCTCTTGATCTCTCCTTGAAAAAAAAACACTCATGTCTTCTTTTTTAGAAGAATGTTCTTGTTGAATTGGGGCCTTTGCCCTTGGCAATTCATGTAGCAAATATTTAACCCCTTCAATAATATCTTGGAATGGAGTTATCTTCATGGATCCTTCCATCTCATGTAAAGGTTCTAAATTCTCGGGCTTAGTTTGCTTACCCAAATAAATTTCAGATGGCATAGAATCAAATCTTTTCACTAACCTCATAGTGAACTTTGCATAAGTAAAGATGTTTACATTTTTCAATGAATAAGATTGAAATAACCACCACACATAAGCCTTACCTTCGAGGTGCAACGCTGCTAATTTTATGGCTTCTTCTTAAAATTCATGCTGCTGGAAATATGTGTCCAGCTTCTTTACCCAAGACTTGGCTAAGCTCCTATGTGATCCATCAAACTTAGGTAGGAAAGTCCTACCCAAAATATGTTGCATGCACCCTCTTCTTCTCTTGTATATGTTGGATCTTCTTTCTTCTTTGAGTTGAAAAATCTTTGGGAAGATTAGATTCTCTTTGAATCTTTTAGATTGAGATTCATATTCTTGGAGATAGTCACCAAGAGTCTCCTCTTTTGGTGACTCTCTTTCTGCTTCTTCTCTTGCTAGGAATGTAGGCATGCTACAACGTTGTAGATCTAATTGTGTGGCTGAATGCTCACACACAAAATATGAAGTACTGGGGCTTCCTTCATGTGAAAATATATCCAAAGGATCTGCATGTCTTTCTTTCATCAATCCCCTAATTTCATTCTTAAGCTCATGCATAGTTTGGAACAGAGTTCTTGAGAACTCTTTCCCTTTCATTCTTCCAGATAAAGGGGTTTGACCCATGTCTTCTTTGCCTTTAGTGTAATCAATATTCTTCTTCAGTATTTTCCTTTCATGAAAAGACATATTGGCTTCTTAGCATGCAAAGCACAGGCTGTGACAAGATGATTGCTTTGATACCATTGTAATATCCCCAAAAGGGAACAAGCAGCAATACAAACAATATTGCTCATAAAATAATGGAGTTCAACAAAGTAAGAGAAGGAAGTGAATATGGAGGCTCAAAAATTATTTATACATCAGCAAATTAAATTTACAATGAGTCCCATACAATGTATAACAGGAAATAGAAGACAAAAATGGAAGAAATCCCTCAAAAGGGGTGCTGCAAACACATGTATTCACTACAAAAAGCCTTGACAGAATTATTTTATAGAGCATACAGTAGATGTATATTACAACTTAGATATAGAGAAAAATAATTCATGAACAGTTAGATCTATGACAGATCCATACACTATAGAGTCTCTACTTTACATACCCCTTGGGGTTTTCAGCAATACATGAAGCACATGCAGTAGATATGAGATTTTATATAGTAGATCTGCAAAATGATTCAGAATTTCTGAATATGACATGGAATAAATCATAAATCCATGGATCACCCCAGTGGAGGGAAAATCCCCAACAATAAAGATCACTCCTCAAAGTTTTCCAAAACATCCTGCAACTTTCCGCTTTGCAGATAATGTAGTCCTGGAAGATAAAATTCATTGTACACTTCATGGATAGTTTGGCTTGATGTCAAGATGTATACCTAAAGATCCAATGATCCAATACACTCTTTTCAAGGGGATAGGATACTTTCCCACTGAAAAGAGGCACTAGATTGGCCTAGATCTGAGTAGATCTAGCCTCCACTTGTTGCAGCTTACAAAGACAACCAAACCCTCAAAACAATCTACGTTGTAGTTGGAAGAAGAAGCTTCACCCTAAGCCTGATAGTGGATAGGAAATACAAGACTCTTCCAAGAGCTCCTAAGGAAAGAGAAGGATTCCTAAACAAGAGATCCTTACAAAACCTTTAGTTCACCTGTGCAAACAATCGGCAGGGTATGCACACAGTAGTACTAAGCTCTCCACGCATAGAGCGAGCATGAGCCTTTTTACCTAGAAAAATCTGCTAGAATACCAAAACGCAGTCGGATCTATCATCAATCATTAAATTTTTTCCCCTATTGACTCGATCTAGACTCCTATTTATACCTTTAGCCTGCGCTCATCTAGGGTCCACAAAATGTGATTTGTGACCTTTAGTTCTACCCTTTTGACCCATTAAAACTCATGAGGGTCTTTGACCCACCCCAAATCCCCTTTAATTATGTTGTGCATGACTAAACTTACAAAATATTTATATTTTTATATCAAAATTGTATCAAAGTTTAGACCTAGGGGACCCTGCTCCAACACAGAACTAATGTAAGTAGCTAACATAGGGGGATATCCATCATGGTTATCATAATCATAAAATCAATGGGAAACATACATATCCATCAAAAGTAGTATCATGATGATATCAATAGAGAGAATACATATCCTTTACTTCTATCATCATCATAATATCAATAGAGAACATGCATAACCATTAATGCTACAATCATATCAATAGAGAACATACATAAGCACTAATTCTATCATCAGTGCTAAACAACACTATTATTTGTTAAACAAAAAGGAGAATAAGAAATGTCTAAACAGAAAAATTCTTTAGAAAATGATAATCATCAACAACCTTCTCATGCTGTCCTCCCCTTCCTTTTATAAGATAGAGACCTTGTAAAACCCTAAACCATCTCAATGATTTAGCCTCTTTCACATGTGCCACCTCCAACTAAGACTGCGTTGCGCATCAATGAGGTTCACTTCATCTAAACAACGTTGTTGACTTGGTCATGGTTGACCTAGTCAAATGATCCGACCTCTTTCACACCTAAGTGTGCTTCTGTAAATAGCCCAGATTTAGCTATGTTCACATGTGGCATTGATTTATTTTCTATTTTAGGAGTTTTATTGATTCTCCTTTACAATTTTATTCATGAAACATAAATTAAAACAAAATTGAATATTCCCATTTGCTTATGACTAATTGGGAATATTAGACTATCTAACTCAATATATATTTCTATTTATACTTATGCTTGTGCTCATACTATCATCCTCAAACCATCGTTTGATACCCCTAGTTTACCCATTAACCCATTACAACTCATGAAGGGACTTTGACTCGCCCCAAAGCCCCTTTGAATCTTCTTTGTGTAGCGCACACTACTCCTAACTACACAAATATCGATAGTTATCCCAAAATTTTGGTCGTAAGGCACCCCGCTCCAACAATCCTTCATTGATCAAATCAGAGAAAATGCTCAAGATCTCTCTTTGGAAAGTTGTTGGATCATTACACATCCCGAAAGGTAAAACCATATATGGAAATGTTCCCCATGGGCAGGTAAATGTGGTCTCATCTTGATCTTTGGGAGCGATTTGGATTTGGTTATAACTACTGAGACCATCTAGGAAGGAGAAAAAATTATTCCCAACAAGAGTGTCAAGGACTTGGTATATAAATGGAAGGGTAAACTGTTCTTTCTGGGTATCATATTGAGTTCTCTATAGCTGACACAAATTTTCTACTTCTCATTTTTCTTGGGGACAACAACTAACGAAGAATCCTAATAGCTTTATAAAATGGGCTATATAAAATTAACATCCAACATTTTTTCTAATTAATTTTTTCCTATGTCCCTAAGATGTGGATTTAATATTCTCTCGGGCTATCAAATAGCATACGCATATTTTTCTACATAGATTTTATCAGTACATAATTGCGGGTTGATGCTCTTCATATCAAAATATTCCCAAGAAAAATTTGGTTTATGCTAGGGCCCTATATTACTAGTGTATTCCTTTTTTTTTGTTATTATAGCCCCATTCTTGTTATTCTTGTACCCTTCGAGTCCCCATATTGTTATTATTGTGCCCCATAATAGCCCACTTTTGTTATAGTTTTGCTCTTACATTATTATTGTTAGGTCAGATAGGATTATATTGTGACTCCATGGACTCTTATATATACAAAGGATGTTTTTTCATTTGAATATTCTAAGAATTAGTCATTTATGTAACGTAAAGCAGCTTTCCCCCTCAAAGTGGATGATTTCTAAGACATTTATCTCTCTTTTCTTCTAATTTGTGAGTTGTTTTCATAACATTTGGTATCAGAGCTTTGGATTCTAGGGTTTTACTACTTGAAACAAGCCATCATGGGATTTTCACTATAACTTTTTTCTATGAAGGTTCAGAAGCTAAAAAAAGAACACATTTGCGTCGAAATATGGAGGAAATTTCTGGAAAAATTTGAGATCTTGGTTGGCACTAGTTTAGGAGAGATGCTCTGTGGATGTTAGGGTTTTTGTAGGCTCCCTAATTTCATCTCAAATAGGTGACCTTGGGAGAATCATCATAACTCTCTCTCTGAGCATTAGATTCAAATTTTGTTAAAGGTGGTCGAAATCACACAGAATTTAGTTTCTTATGTTTTGATTTTAGAGTCAAAGGACAAAACAATGACATGTGGCACACCGTACAAGTTTGCTCTACTAAACCAGTCCATAATTAGGTCATTGTGGGAGACTGAGCATAAATTTTCCTTGAAGAATCCAAGTCAAGTTAGACATATGGTATTGGAAAGAAGATTAAGAGGGATACTAAAACACCAAAGACAAAATCCTTGGGATCTAAAGTTACAAAGATACATAAGTTTCAATATCGAGATCCTCAAAAGCAAGAAAAATGTGTGTATTTTTGTTTTTAGAATTGAATAAGTCTCTTTTGAAAAATCATTTTGAAGTTATTCCAAGGGAATACTGAAGCATAAATATCAATATTGGGTTCTAAAATCCCCCCTAAAAATAATTCAACAACCATTAAGCCCTCAGAAGACTCTATTATGACCCAAGAAGAGGAAGAAGTGCAACATGATATTTTAAACTTACAAGACCAAATGCAATAAATCTCTCTCTCACAAAGAGTAACAAATAATGAAATGGAAGCTAAGATGGATGACTTGAAGAAAGGCATGGAAGCTAAGATGGATGGTTTGAAGAAAGGCATGGAAGCTGAGATGGATATTTTTAAGAATGGCATTGAAACTAATATTGATGGCATGGAAGCTAAGATGGATGGTATGGAAGGAAAAATGGAAGAATTGAAGAAATACATGGAAGGTTTGAAAAAAGGTGTGGAAACATTGCTACATGAAAAGATTCATAATGGAGAAAAGGTAGTAGAGGAAAATCATGATGAGAACAATAGAAATGTCAATCATGATTTCATAGATTCTAATGTTGGATTTAAGACCCACCATATTCCAAAGATAGATATGAGGAAGTTTAATGGAATGGATCTGATAACTTGGATACTACAAATAAAGAAATACTTTGAGCTCCATAATACACAAAACACACGAAAGGTACACATTGAAACTTTATTTTTAGAACAAAATTAGTTTGTATGGTATCGATGGCTTTGTTCTCATAAACCACTGTTCACTTCGTCAATTTTTACGGAGGAAATAATAACAAATTATGAGGATACAAAGACTGACAACCTCTTTAGCCAATTGATAAATATCAGGAAAAAGGCTTCAATGATGGGGCACATTGATGATTTACAAAAATTGAATATAAGGGTAAATAAAATTCCAGATGAACAAAGCATTGATCTCTTCATAGGGCCTCTAAATGATAACATCTATCATGAGGTTCACCTTTGGGAGCCTAATACATTAGAGAAGGCATTCATGTTGGCAAGAAAAATTGAAAGAAAAATTATGGTGACAACGAAGCCTACCACTCACAACTATAAGGATGAAGTGTGGCTACTCCTAGACTTCCAAAACCTACAAGGTTAACACCACAAAAATTGGAAGAAAATGAAGAAAAATTGATTAGCTATATCTTTTATAGAAAATACACTAAAGGTCATAAGTGTGCTTAGAAGAAATTATTTTACATAAATTGTTAAGAGGAGGAAGAAAAGGAACCAGAAATTTAAAAGAGGAGGATATACACCACGAACCAACTATAGAGGAAGAAGAAATTTATTTGACCATATGATGTAATGCATTGGTAGGAATTACCACTCCTCAAACTCTCAAGATAGAAGTACATATCAAGAATAAAAATTTACTAGTGCTTATTGATTCGGGTAGTACCGATAATTTTATTCGTTGTAAGCTAGCCAAGGAATTCAATTGCTTCCTATACCAAGTGCCAGAGTGTCAAGTGATGGTGGAAAATGAAGGAACTATGAATTTCTATGGAAAGTGCCATAATATCAAGATAACCATGGGGGAATATGTATTGCATAGTATAATTTTTTCGATTCCGATGGGCGGTGCTGATTTTTTACTAGGAGTACAGTGGTTACAATCTTTGGGGTTGGTAGCTTTTAATTTTCAAGAAAATTTCTTGAAATTTTTTTTGGAAGGAAAGGATGTCGAATTATGGGGTATCACATGGAAGCTAGGAAATATAATAAGCTATAATGTCATGACAAAGCTTCCGAGGAAAGGAAAATGAGGCGTAATTTCAAAATTATGCTCCCTATAATTTCCAACATAAAAACCATCTATTTCTCCATATCTCCAAAAGTTCTTGGAGAATCATTCGAGGGTGTTTAAGACTCTCAAAGGACTCCCACCTATTCATGATCATCATCATGCTATTCATTTGATTCTAGGAAGGGCTCCTCTAACCATCACGTCTTACAAATATCCTTATGTCCAAAAGAATGAAATTTAATGTATGATGGGAGACATGCTAGAGGGTGGTATAATTCAACCTAATCAAAGTTCTTTCTCTGCTTCAGCAGTATTGGTGCAAAAAAGGTATGGATCATGGTGGATGTGTGCAGATTATAGGGAGTTAAATAACATATCTATTAAAGATAAAGTTCCCATTCCCGTGATTGATGAATTATTTGATGAATTAAATGGAGCAATTTATTTCACCAAGTTGGACCTTCGTTCAGGATATCATCAAATTAGAATGAAGACTGAACACATTCCGAAAACAACATTTGCAAATCAGGAACATCATTATGAATTTTCGGTCACACCTTTTGCCCTTACCAATGCACTTTCTACATTTCAAGGGTTGATGAATTCCATTTTCAAAACCTTCCTTAGAAAATTTGTGTTACTATTTTTTGATGATATACTAATCTTTAACAAGTCTTGGAAGGATCATGTTCAACACGTTCACAGGGTTCTCAAACTATTGGAGGAGAAACAATTATAGGAAAAAACCTCAAAATTTTTCTTTGGAGTACAAGAGGTGGAATATCTAGGTCATATTGTATCTCAGGAGGGTGTTTAGGTAGACCCTAAAAAAATTAAAGCCATTAACGAATGGAAATTCCCCACAACCATAAAGAAGTTGCGAGGATTTTTCAGGTTAACAATGTATTATTGCAATTTTGTTAATAATTATGAGAGAATAGCAGCACCTCTAACAACATTACTGAAGAAAGATTCATCTTTATGTACTCCCAAAGAAACAAAGGCATTTTAACATCTTATAGAGCCATGGGACAATCACCGATCTTCGCTACGCCATACTTCACAAAAACATATACTGTGGAATGTGATGCCTCATGAAATGGAATTGGTGTAGTTTTAATGAAACAAGGAAGACCCATTGCTTTTTAAAGTAGTCCAATCAAAGGAAAGTATATACATAAGGCTATTTATTAGAAGGAAGTGTTCGCAATACTACATGCAATAAATAA
This sequence comes from Pinus albicaulis, assembly GCA_034641835.2. Taxonomy (NCBI): domain Eukaryota; kingdom Viridiplantae; phylum Streptophyta; class Pinopsida; order Pinales; family Pinaceae; genus Pinus; species Pinus albicaulis. Next base: position 846,132,528 of record CM076576.1, read on the forward strand.
ATGATGACCTTAACTAATGGGAAGACACTTCAAGGTAAAAACTAGTCATGATAGTCTTAAATACTTTTTGGAACAAAGACTATCTTTAGAAGAGAAACAATAATGGGTCACAAAGATGTTGGCTTATGAATTTGAAATCATCTACAAAAAATGGAAGCTAAATGTTGTTGCAAATGAACTCTCAAGAAAGGATGAGGATGTGGAAGCATTTCTTTGAGCCATTTCTATTATCCAGCCAGATCGGATTATCGAAGCAATGGAGGAATGGAAGAATAACGAAGAAGTATGAAAAATAATTCAAAATTTACAACAAGAGACCAGTACATCTCATGCAATTAGTTGGAAAAATGATTCCTTATGGTACAAATATCTCTTATATATTTGTAATAATTCCCAACAAAAAAAAAATATTCTTTTGGATTTGCACACATCTCCCTTAAGAGGGAACTAGGGATTTTCAAAAACTTACTATTGGTCCTCTAATTTGCACCTTTTTTTTACTATTTTTCCCTTTCCAAATCGTAATCATTTACCCTCTTTTACCTATCTAATGTGCCCTCATCCTGCACTAGTGCGAGAGCGATGACACATTTTTCATTAACTTCATATTTTACATATTTTAACTTAACTTATCATTTATTAACTATTTATTATGTGATTTTCCACTTAGAATTACTTTTTTAACTCATCGTTACCTCCTATATTATTTAATAGTTAATTGCTTATCCTGACCACTTATTTTTAGTGCAGGATAGATCTCACATGAGGGCCAGCACCGCAAATCTTGGCAGCAAATCCGGATCTCTTTGATTGCTGCCTAATTTTGTACCACCATATCTGAAGGTAGCTGAGTCCCAGTGATAATAAAAGGTCAATCTAGAGTAGCGGAGATCGGACTTAGGAGGAGCGAATAACTGGAGATAGCCATGGCCCATTTTGTTAGAATGTTTAATTATGAAGGCTGAAAGCTTACTTTTCAATCGGTTATGTAATTTGTTGTAATGATTTCTGCAATTGGCTATGTAATGGTTAAATGATCCTTTTGACCTGCGGCCAAAAGGATCTATATAAGGAGAAATGTAAATAGGACAAGTTGTTCAATGTTGGGATCAAATTGAATAGATCGGAGAATATAACCAGTGAGGCGATAACAAGCCTGCTTTTTTGTTATCGCCTAAATCTGCGTTGGATATGTAATCACACATGTATTTGCTTCGAGGATTTAATAAGAAGAGCTTTGCCTTATGCTTCATGGATTTTATCTCTTCATGTTTAAACAATTGATGAATTGATTTAATACTGAGTAGCATTTCCATTTTAAACAGAGACACACTGGTTGGCTAGGGCCCAGCCAACTTAGCACGTTCTCCTTCCTTTCTATTCTTGCAATTTATGTCTGCTAAGTGTGATTTAATTTAAAACATTTGAATTTCTATTTGAGTGAAAGAAGATCTGTAGTGTGAAGTAGTTAAATTTCCTTTTCTGCATCTGAATTTAAATTTTCTTTCCCCCCTGGTTCAAACAGGATAAATTACCTGCACCAGTGCATGTTAGTGTGCTATTCACTTTCTACACATTTGGTTTATTTTCTCTACCTGGTGCAGGCAGGTGAACTGTTTCTGCACCAGTTTTGGATAGTGTGATGCAGCAAGTGTCTTTAAGTTACTTCTAATAGCTTTCTTGCTTTTAGTTACATTTTAATTAAAAATACTGTTTCCTTATTCTCTACAAATATTCATCTTTCTGATAAGAAATTTGGTTTCATAAACACTTGTAGTAATTAATCATTGATTTCAAGGACTAAAGGTTAAAGTGTAAGAAGCTCAGCTCAGGTACGAGAACCAGTTTCTTGGTACCAGATCTGAGTGCGGTGGACTTGAGGAAGTTCAAGGCCCTTGCACGAAGAAAATAATTTTTAGTACAGACATAACTGTACACCTTCTGCATAGATCGTTGTTCCTGCACTAGTGCAAGGAGACTAGACTAGTGCAAGATCAATTCTTGTGGGAAGGATATCTTTACATGAGTAGGTTTGAAAGGGCCCATCTGTTGAAGACTGCTAAGGTGTCTTTGCTAAAGATAATACATTTTCAGTAGATGATCAATATCCCACTAGAGTAATTGCCTTCTCTTTTTTCCTTTTCCGAATCTCTCCTACAAGTACATTTATTTTTGTTCTGGCCTTGGATTGTTTTGATGGTTTGAGTTACCTTTTTCTCTAAACTTTGATTCTGCAATTTTTCATTTAAAAAGTAGGATTTGATATTAGAAATATTAATACCATCTCTGGCATTGCCTGTGCTTCGTCTCTAAGTTTACGAATCCCCTGGTTTGACAATTTAAGTGTTGAGGACTTCACTTAAGTGTAATTCCTGCACCCAACATTTTGGCACTGTTGCCGGGGAGGGATTTGATTTGGTAAGAATTTTCTGATTGTATAATAGAGGTAAGCTTCCTTTATTTCTTGCAAGTATTTTTGAAGGAGTTTTTACTGGTGTTGATTGATTTTTGACAACATTTTTACTAGAAATTGTTTTGATATTTTTATTTCTTTTTTGAAATGAATGCCTAGGAAAGGTAAGGGTTCGAAGCCCAATAAGGGCCAGAAGAATTTTTATCACATTGGGTTTCCTTGTGCAAGTAGGAAGCCCAATCCAATTCAAACCCATCACGTAGGAACAATCCACCTAGATTCTGGTAATAACAACTCAGGTGTGGATTAGCCTGTCGAAAGTGGTACAAGTAAGAAGGGAACAATGGTAGACCAAGAAGATCATTTGGAAGGAACTGGTGACAACAAGGTAAGTGAAGGAAAATATACTTTTTTGTTTCCAGTTTTGGATCCTGATACTGTGTCACAGATCAAGAATATTCCACCTGTTAGTCATCATTATTTCTCACCTATTGATCATGACTAGTTTCTTAAGATTAGTTTTCTAGAAGTTGATCTCCAAACTGACAAATATTTCATCTAGAAAACACCCCTAAACAATTTTTGTCCTCCTACCCCTTCCGGTCAGCCTATGATGAGAAAAAACCCATTTGTCAAGACGTATCTGGGTTTAGTCAAATAATCCTGTCCATAGTTGCCATAGCTGAAGGTTATATGTTGTCATCTACCCTTACTCCCCAAGTCATTCATTATCCAACTCTTCATAAAATTTCTACAACCCTACCTCTGGTCATAGGTCATTTGGAGATCTAATCAAACCAAGGAAAACACTCAGAATATGACAAGATCTCCCCTAAGTTAGATAGTGGTGCTTTAACGAATCCCTTCCTTGGAAAAAAACATCCTGAGCCAAAAGCCTCTGTTGAGTACCAACTAGCCCGGAATTAGTGCCTAATCTACAAAAAAAAATCTTCATCCATCCATAGGTCACGGAAATTAGAGGTCTTTCTGTCTCAGTCTAGAAGAAATTCTACAAAAATCCAAAACATAAGAAGATAAGTATGTTCACTGTCCAAAAGAACATGCTTAAGGTCAAGAAAAATCTCCATCAGACCCCAAGGAAGCTCTTTAGAGTTGAAAGTCATTTTTTTGTTACATCTCTGCAGGGGTGTGTTTGCAAACAATGATCAATGTGTAAAAGAGCAAAAGAACAAGGTCAAAAGGGTCCTTCATGATGAGTTACTTCGCCATGAGTAAAAAAAATGAAATTCATTAAGTAAAGGGCTACTAATGGGTGTAGTCTAAAAGCCAAAGTTGCCTAAAGGAACAGAGTGCATCCTCCAATTCATATGAATGCAAAGCGCTAATTTTTTTCCGATCAAAGAGTATTCTGAGTATCTCCTCCAAAAGGAAATTTCAACTTGCATCTGCAAACACAGTCGAGGGAGGTCAGTCAACTATGTCTAGCAAGCAAATACTCTGCATACACAAGTCATGTGACTTCTGATCTAAAGGTTCACAAGGATATTTTACAAAGAAAACATATCTCAGAACACATCTCATAGAGAATATTATTGCCTATATTACATGATACTAAACAGAGACATGTGATTTGCAAGAAGGTAATACATTGTGGAAATAGATGAAATGTCTTATCTATAGTTCTGGCCTCCTTCATTAAAAGAAAATGGTTAAGAGAATAGTGGGAACCTCCTCCAGAAAAACAACAGATGGTTGGTAACACAGTGGAACCTCCTTCATTTAAAAAGCATAGGGTTAAGTTGTCAAAGTGTTTTCAGAAATTGTGAGTCACCTCCTTCCAAGAAATGGGAAAAATATGCATTAGTAGTGTTTTCAAATGGTGTATGAGAAATTTTCTTATCAAAAATACAAAGGTGAAAATCAGTGGTGTCTAGATAAGAGTTCATGAGTCAAGAGCTTATTCCATATCACGAGCTAAAGCTTATCTGGGAGAGATAGCATGATGGTGTTAACAGGCTCTGATCCTGCATTTATGAAACCTTCCCCAAAGGATAAATCACAGGTTACAATTTTGACTAAACAAGCCTTTTATGGATGGTTAAGTTGACAGGCCTAAAGCTCAGTTTCTAGACCTATCTGCAAAATGATATAAGTGACAGTCCACCTAGATAACTGATGAGAAAGGGGCATTAAAAATTTTGAATAAATTCATTATTATTATCAAAGCTAATCTCCCTATGGGTTATGCATGAAAAGAAAAACTTGAGAAGTTACCTTTCAAATCAGTCAAAGACAGAGGGCATGCTATTAAAATAGGTTATGTTTGCATTAAAAGAGGGCCTTTTCACTACAAAGGTTATGAGATAGAAACATCATCTACATCAAAGGAAAAAAGTGACATAATGGTCAAAAGGTTTCTATTGTTTTTTTTACTAAGGATCCCCTTCAAAACTAAAAATCTAAGGGTGAATTTCTGGCTAGAAACAACCTCATAAGAAAGGTATCATTACAGCAAATGCAAAGTAGCTTTTTGAGTTCACAAAGAGAAAAAAGGGTTTTCAAATTTTAGAGGAGGAAAGAGCATTTAAAAAGGCTCTCATCAAAGTTTAAAACTCGAAACAAGCATTCATTAGCACCCTTCGCCAAAGAAAGAAGCATTTTTCGGGAAAATTTTGAAGTTTTCAGGCTCAAGACTTTGCGTGACGCACCTGTACATCTGTGTGGCATGCCTGTAGGTGCCCGACCACACAAATTTCACTGAGCCATGGCACACCTATAGTTTTACATAACACGCATGTGCTAGCGGTCATTGCGTGCCCGAGGCCGACTCGACACCTTTTGCGCAAACTACCGGTTTTCCACGCATGTTCAGCTCTAAATGCCCGCTCATCCACCGGTTTTCAACATGTCTCCTTGCACACTACCTCGATGATCAAAGGGCCTAAAAAACTCATTTTTTAAGGTATTCCCCACTCCCTGGTTAGAGTTTGAGCTCAAAAGAGGGTTTCAAATAGCATTTTCAAAGGAAAATAGATGTTTTCTTGTACTGTGAAATAGTGAAGAATTTATACAGTCTCGAGTAAAAAAATAGAGTTTGTGAGGATTTTCCAGTTTTAAAGAGCACTTTGTTTGCATCATCAAAGAAGAAACAATGATTAGAATATAAATTTCTATCAAAATTAAAAGAGTTTTTCTTGCTGTGGGTTGCAAAAGATCATAAACAAAGATTCAGGGTGAAGAAACTATGTGTCGAAATCAAAGGAGGTATGCCTTCAAGACCACTAACAAACCTAGTAAAAAACCTCATTTCTCTCACATAGTATTGAAGGGGTGAATTTTTTTTCATTCAGATACACTTTTTGACCATACACAAAATAAAAACAGTGATCATTCAAGGATAGAGAAATTTTGTTAGGAGGCTTACTATTCAATAACAAGGGGAGCTGTCTTTTGTTGTGGAGAGACATTAAAAATCATGGGAGGGTAGTTTTATTTCAAAGCAGAACATAATGTTTGCTAAAGGATACAGTCTGTGTTTCAAAACAACCCCTTAAAAAACAATAACACCTAAAAGAGAAAGTGGTTTCAAAGGACCTTTTCCTCACAACCACATAACACAGTCAGTTAAAGGAAAAAGATTTCATATTGTCAAAATCAAAAGAGTTTTTTCATTTGAACAAGTTTGATAGCTAACTAAGGACAGACTTTATTTTGCTCAAAGGGTAAACGGTGTGTTGATTGAAGATTTATCTCTGAACATTTGAGACATTTTGCCTTGATGAATCAGCCAAGGATCTTAAAAGAAAAATGCCTCCTAAGCCAAATAACAGAAGTGGTCCTCACAAAAGGTATGAACCATTTTCAACTGAGGAAGTGAACGCCTCTCCTTCAGTACTCTTTAACTTTAATGAAGTAGGATGTTTGGAATTTTGTCAAAGGGTTCAGAAGGTGAAAATTTATCTTCCCTTGACACATTTGTTTGTTGTAAGGCTGCAACGGAAGCATGTTCATATAGCATGTTTAGACTTCAAGCTCTCTCCTAGATCTATCTCTAGAGCTAGCAAAATTCCATATGTCAGAGAAAAATGGTTTAAACAGATCTACCTAGATTCAGATCAATACAAACCCTTCTTGAAACCAGAACATTGGGATGCATGCCCATCTATTTTTCCTTTTTCCTATTTGTTGACCAGCTATGATCCTCTCATGAAGATCATCATCAGGTATTTCACATGCGAAGGGAGGTTTTCCCAGGTTTATGCTTATCATATTAGGCTACTCATGCACTTCACAACAACCCAATTGCTAAACCTACCCTTTTTCCTCTATAGAAGCATTGACAAAATGGCTTCTACTATTCAAAAGAAGCCTTCCTCTCAGCAAAAAGCTTGTCCTTTTCATCATTCACTTATCAAGATCGTCATCCTCCATCAACTTGAGAAAAAAGGAGTTTCTTGGGAATCTTTCATTTCACATCCTGATTTCACCACTACTTCTTCATCACTTGCACCTCCCTCACCATACAGCCATCATGTTTCTCCTTATTATAGTAAACCCACACCTAAGAAGCAAAAATATCCTATAATTGAGAGTGAAGAAGAGCATGATAAAGAAGAGCACAGTGAAAAAGAGAAAAACAGTGAAGAGGAGCTAAGTGAGAAAAATAAAATCAGTGATCAAGAAGAGGAGCAAAGTGAGAAATAGAAAAACAATGATCAAGAAGAATACAATGAAAGAGGGAAAATAAGTGATGAAGAGGAAAAAAGAGAAGAATCCAAGCACAACAGTGAGCATGAAGAAAGAAATGATGAAGATATGGAACAGGTTGATGAGGAACACAACAATCACAAAGAGGAAAATACTAGCAGCCCACATAGTAGTAAGCATGATGATGATGAAGTACAAAACATTGAGGATACAAAGCCTAACAATCCTAAAGAATGCAAGGACAAAAGTGAACAAGGGAGCCCTCAAGGAGACATGCAAAGTGACAGCCAAGGCGCTTATGAAGAGGGTCAAGACAGTCCTCAAAGGGACACTTATGGTGAAAAATAGGAAATCCCACTAGACAACAATGATGATGGAAAACAAAGCCCAAGCAGTGAGAATTAAAAAGAAGGTAGCCTTCGAAGGGAGGAAAGCAGTGACGAAGATGATGAGGGAAGTAGTAAAGACAAAGACCAAATAGAGCATGTGCTAGCTACCTCTCCTAGGCAAGGGACCATGCTTTCTTCTCCAAAGGTAACAAAGCCCCAAACATGAAGAAAGAAAGTGGCTCAAATTATAACTCCAAATTTTACTAGAGCACTTCGAAGTAAAGGCAAGTTGCCCAAGCAATCCATTGTTGAATTACCAAAGAAGAGGAGAACCAAGAAGGCCACCCAAAGCAAGGGAAAAGAGAAGGAGGAAAGTAGCCATGAGAAAGAAATGGATTTTGATAAAATTCCGATAAATAGTGATGACAGTGACAATGAGGCTAGAATCCTTGAGTCCCTCTTGTGAAATAGAGAAGAACAAATTCATGACCTAAGCGTGGATCTGGAGAGGTGTAAAGACCTCATTCATTTTCTACAAATACAAAACAAGCAAATGAATGTCCACATGGTAGTTTATGAAGCCTGGGCTATCAAGTACCAAAGGGAAGCCTCCAAAGGGCAAATTAAGTTGGAAGAACTTATGGGAAAATTCAATGACAATGAAGAAGAAGATCAGCCAAGGAGGAAGAGGCCGAGGACTATGGGACTCAAAAGAGCTTTAGAGAAACAAAAAGAGAAAGAGGTTGCCCTTTCTCAATCCTTTCCTCTTGCTTCTCTACTCACCCAAGAAATAGAAAATAATAGAGAAGCATGGCTTGAAAGGGCAAGTAAACACTTGGAGGATAAGATGGAAAGAGCTAATAGAGACTTGAACCTTCAAAGGAAAATGACCAGGCACTATAAGAAGCTAAATAAATTTGCCCGAAGGAAATTGAAGGTTACAAAAGAAAAGCTCAAGGTGGCCCAAAAGAGGCGCCCAGTACAAAATATGAAGAAAGGCATATAAAGGCTTGAAATTTTGGCCTCCACTTCTCAGTATGATTTTGAAAACCCACGAGGGTAATGCTCACAAAAATTGGGCATAATTCGACAAGTTTTTGTTTTTTGACATTTTTGGGCTTTTTGCAGAAAATCATGGGCATCGCAATTTTAGTTTGAAGCATCCTCAAAGGTTGAGAGTGGTATCATTGAATGCATTAATTTTAGGGTCACTTACTCAAAACATTTCAGATCAATTGAAGATGTTTTGGTCCCCCAAAGTGGCGAAAAATAGTCACTTTCTCAACACTCTACCCTGCATATCAGCAAAGGCTATTTTCTGGAGTTTTACAGACAGGTCCATTTTTCATAGGCTTCTAGTGATCAGTTTGTGGAAAAATTAAGTATTTTCGGAAACTAGACATACAGGGCTTTCCAACGAGCCATCACAGGCCTCGTTTTGACATCAGGAGGTCCTCCAAAAGTTGTCCACAAGACAGGGAATTTTTTGCTAATATATTTCTGAAGCATTTTTGTGAAAAATGCAGTTTTCTGTAGTGGCTTTTCCAAATGTGTGTTTAGACTTTTTTGGCCACTATCAGTTTGGAAAAGTCAATATATTTTCATTTTTAAGAATTTTTAGGATATTTTCATAGATATTTTGTGCCTTGGGCTTTGGAAAGCCTCAAGGACAAAATCAGATATTTTTGATGGGCCATTGGACTTGCTAGTTGCTCTAGGAGCTTTTCCTTCTCTTTGGCCTATATATTCCAAGAGATTTTATTGTAAAAAAGGCTGAAATTGATGATATAGAGAAATATATGGTTATACAAGCTTAGAAGAAATACTTTGTCGCATGCATTGGATAATTTCTTGAATGTTTTGGATGATGAAAGAGGACTGTTGTTGGATTCCTTGACTTGATAAAATGGTATAGTGTCCCTCTCTATTATGTTTCCTTAGTTTTCTTACATATTTCATGTTCTTTAGTTGTTGTAAGACAGTAGAGAATAGATTTGAGACGTGCCCATGGAGGCACCTCAGATTTCCTGATTCATTACAACTTCTATGTTTTCTTCCTTCTTAGTCATATCAAAAAATTCTTAACTGCTCTTTGATCACTGAATAACTTATTTCCTTGTTTCATTTATGGTTGTTATGCATGCTAAGCATGATTCATAGTATGCCCTACTTAATCATGGCTATTCAAAGCTCCACCTCTGAAACCTTTCTTTGAATGTTTGATTGTCCTAGTTGAACCAAAGAGGTCTTGTATCGATCTTGCCTTTTGCCTAAAACTCTAAAATCTTAGTTCAAAGTGCCCGATAGCTGTTTGAATTTATATTTATCATGATTAATGGTTAGCTCTACCATATAAATGTCTGATAATGAACTATTTATGTTTAAAAGCCTTTGTCCTTCACAAAACTTAGTGTCCATCCCACTTCATTCCACCTAAAGATCCATTTTACCTTGATCAAATCAGCCCTTCAATATACCTTGTATCACCATCTGAGGCTTTCTCGACCTTTTTGACCCCATATCCCAGTTGATCTAACAATATTTTTATCTATTTAGTCTTTGATCATTTCCTCCCTCAAAAACCTGAAAACAAAACTAAAAACCTACTTCATAACTAGCCTAAAATCAAAAACATAAGAAGCAAGCAACTATGCATCCCTTGCACAAATAGAGAGAGCCCTCTCCAATTCTAGGAAGGCTAGGTCCTTGTGCTCTAAAGTTGGTTTGATGTTACCCTGTCACATGGATTTCCAATCAACCAAATCAGGGGACCCTAACATAATGGCGATCACAGTGGGACTCTGAGTTAGTGACAATATAAGTACACCTTAGGACTCCAGAAATCCCTTATCTTCAGGAAAATCTACTGAATCAGCCACCTCATCGCCACACTAACATAATGGCGAGCACGGTGGGACCCTCTGAGTTCATGAATATCTAGCAAACTGTTGTTGACTCATTAGTCTTTCAGATTAAATCATAAAATCAACTGATAAAGCCTTTAGAGTAGGCTCTCTTTGTTTCATCACCTTATCTAATGTGCTAATAATAAATTTATGACACTCTTACAAATCAGACCACACATAAAAACTTAGAAAACCCCAAAAAACATCGCCATATTGGATTTTCCTAGTTATTGGTGGTGGACTATAGGTACATCTCTATAAAAACAACAAAAAATACACTTGGCAACTCCACTAGCCTCCAGTAGTCCTACAACTCCATAAAAACCAAAAAAATTCCATAAACCATACTATTCTATTCACTCACCTTTCCCAAAATATCAAAATTAATACTGCAGCGTCTGAAATTAGTGACAAACTAAGTATAGCTTAGCAATTCAGAAAACTTTACCTACACATAGGAGATCAAATAGAATAAACTTGCAAACAGAACCATAGCTTTCCCAAAAATCTAGCAAATTGTTGAAACTAAGTGTTAAGTCTTTCTTGCAAGTCTCCACATCAAAGTTTGCTAGAAATTTTTTTCCGAAAAGCATCTTTGACAGCATTGGTGGTAGACCATAGATCTCAAAGAAATCCAGCTGGCGACTCCACTAGCCTTCATTCTTGTTTTGACCATTCTTCACATTAGCAAAACCCCTAGAAAGGTCATCTGTTTAAAAAGAATCACAACTATCATCCTCTCCAAACTTTGACTTTGAAATCTGGCTTCACGAAGAATCAATACCAGATCTCATCCAGACCCAAATCCCCCTATCATAGTTGATAACCCAAAAAATATTTTGTGGAAAACTTTCAAAACTGGTAACTTGGCTACCGATAGGTCTATCCACAAAGCAAGTTCTATACCTGAACATCTTAAATCCTTGTAGGATTCTCAGTTTGACTTGGGTTCAGCAAAAACCCTTTTTAGAGGCAAGTTGAAAAATAAAATCAACCTTGACGATCTTGAGTCCTTAGATTTGCAACAGAGTCTTAGCAGAGAAGCCTCACCTACTACACTTCCTGATTTTCAGCTTCTCCACCACTTTGGCTCTTACCACCCCAAATCTGCTCAGAATCAGTTCACAGGTCCAAGTACCTCCACCACACCCATTCAGACCACCATTGTTCAAAACACCTCATCTCATCCTATAAACCCTCATACTGTAAATCAACCATTAGCTCCCACCATGGTAGCTTGGTATGCACCCTTAGTGTTACCACAGCCCTTGGCGCCTTTGCAACATGACTACCAATCCAAAATCTCGCACTTCACTAGAGTTGAGGCTACTACCGCTGAACAACATGTAGATAGAATTAGTGATGCCTTTGAATACATGGAAATAGAAGACGAGACCATAAGAATGAGGATGTTTGCCCAAAGCCTCGGCGGAGAACCCAAGAAATGGTTTAAAGGCTTAGCTCCTAACAGTATACATGATCTCCCAACCCTCTACCAAACTTTCATAAACAGATGTGAAATCAGGAAAAACCCCATCCAAATCCTTTCCAAATATAACAATATTAAAAGGGATAATGGGGAAAGTGTTCGGGACTACTGCACTAGGTTCAACAATGTTTATAACACTCTCTCGCCTCACTTCAAACCTCCACTTGGCTCAGCCTTAGCAAAGTTTCCCGAAGGTTTCGACCTAGATATGACATAGCAACTAAGAGATAAGGACCCCGTCACTTTAGAAGAGATGAAAAAAGTGGCTATGAGTGCAGAAGGAAACCTAGCTGAAAAGAGAGCTAGGATGAGATCAGAAAAGAAAGTCACATACCTGGATGAGGTTGCCCCTTTAGTCTCTTCCTCAGATCCTAGAATAGATTGCCTAGTCAGATCCATGGAGAAAATGTGGGAAAAGATAAGTGAAAAGGCACCTCTTAGGGACAACCAGCCAAACCCTCAAAACAAGAACTAGAACCAAAACTTTAGAAGAGACCCGCTTCAAAATAAACTAAGGGAAAATGACCAATAGATCAGGCTAGCTTTCAATGAAAACTATGTTGATGAGGTGGAAAGAGATATAAAACCACTTGATGAAATTCATTTAAACTTGATAGGTTCTGATAACGAGGGTGAGGTTTTCCTCACAGAAGAAGAACAAGTTTTCTTCTCCTCAAATCAAAGTGAATCAAATTATGAGGACCTCGAAGATCCCAATATAGGATTTCAGAACGCCATAATAGAAGCTCATAGGAAATATGACCTTAGGAGTAAGAAAAACCAAGACAACTCTAAAAAATGTAGCTCAGACGCTTCTGTTACTAAAACCCCTGATACCATTCTTAAAAGAGCAGTGGATAGTAGGAAAATTATGCCCAAGAAAATTGACCAAAATAAAGATAAAGCTACTCAGGCGAGCCTTGGCGCAGACTGTCCTAGTACCTCTACTAAGATTTCCAAGACAGTTGTGTTGAAAAAAATCTCAAAACAAAGTCAGCAAATTAAGAATATAGAGAAAGTCATGGCTGAAAAAACTGAAACAAATCTATCAGAACTACAAGCACCCTTCAGTTTTGAAGGGAAAATTGCCAAAATTAAGATCACTATGCCCCTCACTGAACTTCTTTCCCAAAGCTCTTACAAATCCCAAGTGCCAAAGGTTCTCAACGTAGGAAATGATGCAGATACCCTACATCTAGCTGATGATACACATGAGGTTTTGTTTGGTCCAAAAATATAAGGGAAATTCCAAGAAGGAACCACTCTTCCCTTCTATATCAATTTGAATATACATGACCAAATCCTAGACAATGCCATGTTGGATTTCGCGGCCTCGCACAATCTCATGCCAAAGGTTGTAATGGAAAGATTAGGCCTAGAAATAACAAAACCTTATAAAGACTTATATTCATTTGATTCAAGCGGATTCGAGTGTCTAGGCCTGATTAAAGATCTTTGTTTCGGTTTGGCCCAAATACCTGGAAAACACCTGATCATGGACATAGTGGTAGCAGACATCCCTCCCAAGTACGGAATGCTATTATCCAGAACTTGGGGGGCCAAGCTTCAGGGAAGTAGTCAAATGGATATGTCCGATGCCTCCATTCCTGTGTTTAACCAAACAAGAATACTGTATTGGGAATCACACATGAAATATATGGTCAGCAACCAAGAAAGGCCAGATAACATCCCGATGTACTCCTTGCATTCGGATCTAAATTCCTTCATTTTAGACACTGATGAAGACATTGAGGGACAGCCAGGAGAAATTGAAACAAATTTAAGCACACCACATCAGCCACTCTAGGCTCTGTATGATGAGATGGACACTCAAAATTATCATGACCCTGAGCAGTTATGTCTTCAGAGAAGAGAATTAGATTTTCTAGAAACAAAAATAGAGCAGAAAGAATAGAGCACTATACACCATCAAGCAAATTGCTCAAACCATAGACAAACATCAACAGTAACATCAGGAACCTTTTTTAGAACACAGGCACTAGAAGGCTTGCACATTACAAGCCTCTTTGGAAATCAGGGGCAGCGGAGCTTAATGTTCTTACCATACCTAAATAATTCATCATCTCATAACTGTACCTCTCCACATGAAGCTTTGACTATATCCATAACAGCTAAAAATCCAGGAAAAATGCCTGATAAACATAATATGAAGGGATATGATGACTGCAGTCCAAATATACCTGAGTTGTTTGAACTAGCTAACATTCTATCACTCCACCAAAGACTTAGAACTGCTAGAATTTACAAGATTGTTCAAGATACTAGAAAATGTCAGGAAAACAATGAGAAACACTATGACACTTCCATCATTTCAAGAAACAGTTTTGACAAAAGAAAATACAAAAATATTGATCAAACATTAATAATCAAAGACAAGAGAGCTGGACATAGGATCCGTCTTGATTTTAGAAACAAAAATACACACCCTTGGGACAGAAGCTATATCCTTCCTTCCCAAGACCATACTATACAAACAATAGGTGCTTCTAATCATGTGTCTTTACAAAATGATGTTTCAGGGTATCACCAATTAATTCCTTTGCAAAGTAATCAGCTCAAAGAATTTTTCAATTATGCTGGAAGCAGTTCCATTTTCAAACCCATAATTGCAAAACCACCAGACACCAAAGACATGTTCCTGAAGGCCATGTTTCTAGTTCTAAATTTCTTCATTATGATGTACCTTGATGATGTCATCATATGCTTAAAAAATGACAAAGAATATCTGCATTATTTGAAAAATATGTACATCAAAAGGAGAAGTGGAGATCAAAGGTATAAAGAAGTATAGCGAGAGGACATAGGATTGTTTACAGATTCATGCATGAATCCTTAGGTTATGCTTACAAGAGAAAATTTTCCAAACTTTTATTTTCAAGAGCTGAGTGGACCAAGAGCATTAGGAGATCCTTATGAAGATAACATGCTCAAATTTCACCATTTTTAGGATTTCTACTTCTAGGATTTTCGATCATTATACATATCATTGTTTGAAGAAATAAATAAGAAACAGAAAATTCAAAAAACAATATAAAAGTAGGGAAAGAGGGCAGTTTGGAAAAGAACAAGAAGGCCCCATGTTCAAAAAATAGTCATTCTGAAAACACGCAAGTCTAAATGCCTCTACTAGTGCTCAAAGATGTCTTGTTCAGTTATCTAGCCTAATCATAACTGAACATGTTTTAAATTTATTGCTGATAAGTTAGTGAAAGAAAAGATAGTCAAATTGTGTAAACTTGACTTGTCAAATAACATAGATTAGGAAAATATACTGGTTTCACATGCTCAAAATAGAACCAAAGAGGAAAACATGGATGAAAAACAAATTGTGTATCCTAGCCCTGATTTTTCTAGATCTTATTTTCATGCAAAATAATATTTGTGTGCAGCTTGTCTTTCATGGCACAAGTACATGACAAATTAGACTGTCTAATCCTGATTTGGTCATTTTTTAATTCCATCTTTTAGTTTAGAGAATGAAATCCTATCAAACAGCTTAATCTTGACAGTCGATCTAGCATAGGTAGAGAAACAAAGGACTTCATCAGTTTAATCTGAACTCCCGGCGGATATAAGTGTAGAATTAGATAGTGTCATTTTTCAAAAATATTATTCCAAAGGGTTGCTAATCTAAATGCACCCGAAAGAAGAAAAAATGTTAGGAAATGTAGCTGAGTAGTGTTGTGACCAGCAACAACCCCCCTTTTTATTTAATATTAGTAATAATACTAAATAAATGGGGACCCTTAGTTAAAAAATCCAAAAAAATCAATTAGGATTTGTTTTCCTTTTCAAATAAAACTTTATATCATAAACTTAGGGAAATTCCTTAGAAAAACCTTAAGAGACACTTAAGTTTATGATAGATTACAATAAAATTTTTCTTTAAGCAAAATAGTGCATCCATCGCAAATAGTAGATATCTTTTGTAAAACTGAAATTGCGATTTTGCAATATTGTGATAACGCGATCCCAAAAAGCCTATACTGGTGGCAAATCGCAGA
This sequence comes from Pinus albicaulis, assembly GCA_034641835.2. Lineage (NCBI taxonomy): Eukaryota > Viridiplantae > Streptophyta > Pinopsida > Pinales > Pinaceae > Pinus > Pinus albicaulis. The sequence goes on from CM076576.1 coordinate 846,148,358, forward strand.
TCGTAGAAATGTGTTAAATGAATACTTTTTGATTTGCGATATTTGCGATATGCGATATTTGCGATGGTTACGTTTTGAGAAAATTGTGATTTGTGATATTGCAATATTGCGATACTGCGCAGAAAATCGTAGATCGCAATGTCGCAGATTCATAAAAGCGCGTTGTTCAAGGAGAATCCTTCCATAAATCAATATCCGTTTCTCGCTTTAATGATTGGATTAAATGAATGGGTTGTCAATTAATCGTAAATGGGATTTTGTTTTGATTGAAAGTTCGTTTCACATTAAAATAATATATTTCATCTTCCTTTACATTTAAAACTATCTCATTACCTTCCTCATGCCATTACTCTCATTTAACTCGTAAAACCGCAGGCACGAAGGAGCAAATGACTATACAAAGCGTTCACAGAACATTATGGGTAAGAAAGAGAAGACTTCAAATCTTGAAAATAGAGAAATGGATTCACTGTATACAGACACTGCTTGCAATAAGGATGTCGGTATAACCACCTGGGAAGGAATGTATAATTTGCTCGAAGAAGAAAATCCCATGGTGATGCAAGTTGCATCTACAGCAGGTTCTAGTAATTCATCTGAGGCAACCCTTAAAGAACTGGCTTGTTCATTTCTGCATAGGATAGCGGCAAGACCAATAATTCTTCCGTATATAGACATGGTAAAATGGGTGCTGGACAACACCGATATTTCAAACAGGCAATTTAGAACTCCAACTCAAGAGCTAATCGAGTCGTTCACTACGGAAGATTTGAGGCTGATGTATCATTTGCTAGAACCTCGGGCGACTTATAATAAGAAATTTATGGAGAATTTTGCCAAAGAACATGCAAATTTTTCGGAACGCACACAGGAGTGGACCAAAAGAGATGAATCGTTGAAGAAAAACAAACACGGTATGTACAATACTAGTTCACTTACCTCTCCATATTGTTTTGTTGCTGCCATGTTATGCAGGCTTTTTTGAAAGCCTGACATAAATATGATCTTGCCTGAATGGCTCCCTTTGTTAAATGCTGCTGTTAATTCTACAATTGTAGACTGGGCCAAAATCTTATCTGATAATTTGACCACTGTTATTTTTCACTACCGATCTAAACGGACTGTTTCTCAGGGGATTTATCTGCCTTTTTATTTATCTGCCTATGTCATGGACGCTATCTATTTTGTTTCTAAATTCCCTTTGATGGGTTAGCAATGGACAATCCACGATCATTTGCCTATTCATGTGTATCACAAGGAACTGTGGGAATCTAAGTTTTTCCCCCATTTTTACAAAATTTGCCATGGTATAATGCTGCCATTGTACAAAACATTGCATAATAAGGATGCCCCAAGGTTATCCCCAGAAACAGAGCTTGACATTCTCCCCGTCGCGAGATAATTTGGAGAAGAGTTTTTCACTTATGTTAGGATTTTTGGAAGTTATGCTTCCCCCCATGTTTTACCCCTATATGTTCCGGATAAACTTGTAGCTCGGGAGATTGCTTATCAAACTTGTGGTCAAGGAGGGTTGACAAAGGAATTAAAAGAGAAGAAGAAAGGAATTTGGCCACAATTTCCCATAACCTGTGGAACATTTTCACTGTTTGATGTTCGTCACGCATTCAAAGAGGTAAGCAACATTACATGCTTACAACTGTTCAAGTTTTCGAGAAGGTTATTTCACCCAAATAATGTTGTTAAAAATTTTACCACTCCAATCAGAGTAAGGGAATTTTCCGGGGAACAGGATCTTTTTGATGATATGTTCCAAACAAAAGGTTCATTTAAAGAAGTTTTGAATTCAGCTCAAATGCATTTATCTCCAGAGGAATTCCAGGAATTTAAACTTTACAGAGAGAGAAGACTAACTACTATTCCTTTCGAAAATCTATGCTTGGAACCCGCAAGGGAAAAAAATCCTAGTGTTAGTGTTAACGACGGTTCAAGTACAGATAAATCTAAGTCAAAATCTGAAAGAGAGACTTCTGAACATTCTAATAATTCTAAAGAAGAGGAAGATAAAATTGAAGAATCAGTGAAAGATTCTGCTCAATCGAAAGAGCTTCCTCAACAGCAAATTTTGACTTCTCAGCGGATAAATCTTCCTCCTACCAATGTATAGCAACAATCAATCACCATTGAATTAGACAAATAATGGGAAAGCTTTAATCAATTGATTAATGTAGAAGGACAGAATGTACAAACCCCTGTACAGATAACCAAAGTTTTGAGCACAGGAATAAGTAGCACAGTCACAGAAACTGAGCACATGCCTATCACACCCTCCTCTAAAATTTTACTTAATGTAGAGGACATTCCTCCTCCAAATGTATTCTACAGCCCAAAATACAAAGCAGTAGTGAAGAAACAAAGGAAAAAGAGAAATTTAGAAGGTGCAATTGCTACTGATGCAGAACAACTAGATGTCTTGTGGAAGGATCCTACCACAGAGCCTACTGATAATCTTGCTAAGTTATCTCAAATTACAGGGGCTTATGCTTCTACAACTATTGACAAAGCATTTGAGATACAACTCTGATTAAATGAAAAAGAAGAACAGATAAAAGTTCTGCGATAGCAATTGCAACAGGTACAGGCCAATAATGAAGCACAGATGAAATTTGAAAAGTTATAGCAACAACTTCAAGAAATGAAAATTGGACATCAAAAGAGTTTGGCTGATAAAGAGAAACAAATACAGATTCTCCAAGATCGGCACAAAGATGATCCTAAGCTTCCAGAGTTTATTTCAAAAACTATCTCTTTAAACAATCAACTACTGCAACAAGAAGAAGTATTATGCCAAAAAATCTTGCAATGGAATTCTTTTTTCCAAGAGAGTGATAAGATCACAAATCATGTCGTAGATTTACGAAATGATTACGATCTAATTAATGAAAAAGTTACTGATTATTTGGTATGGCAAAAAACAGAAGAAGGAAGAAAAGCTGGTGCACCAATTATTAATGAAAATCATAAAGAAATCCTTTTCAATGACTGGGATGCACAAACCGTAAAGAGAAGGCAGAGATAGCACACAGAATCAGTCTTACCGATTGTGTAAATGATAATTTGCACAAAGCTAATTTGATTTCAGAAACTGTTCCAGGATATCTCCCACGGGCACATCAACTGCAAACAGAATGGAGGCAAAAGGCAGAAGAAAGAGAAAAATCAATCCAAGGGTTGACAAGATTAAACTGGGACTCTTACTGGACATACTTAGTGAAACCACACAGTCAGCACAGTGCGCTTAATTGTATCATCAATTCTGCTGAGAAGATTGCGCCTACACTTGCCGATTCTGTCTTTTCAGGACAGTTGAAATCTGAAGTCGGTCAACCACATCTTCTCAAAACAATGCTAGATGCCTGCAAGTTTAAAGATCAAGTTCATAAATAGTTAGTTAATAGTCTTTATTTTTAGATTTAGTTTTAATTTTACTGTATTTTTTCCTAGGAAAAGGACGGTCATTAAACCGAATCCTTAATTTTTTTAATAGACAATTTTTAGATTTAGCTAAGTACTATTTAAACCCTTCTCATGCATTTAGAGAAGGGTCCTGGATTTTAATATTTTTGACTTGGAGATTACATTTCTGTACTCCACTGACTTATATATTTTTTAAAATGATCACATCTGGTGATTTTATGTGGAATTATCTTTAAAAAGTGTTGCATTTCTGTACCTTGGATTTGATTTTTGCATCAGAATTACTGGATTAGAGTATCATATTTCATTTGAAAGTCTTCAAGATGAATAAGGTATTTCTATCTGTTCACTGTTGATTTCTTTTGTTTTATGATATTCGCTTAAAAATTTGCTATCATTTACAGATATTTGTTTTCATAACATTTCTTTATATATATATCATTTCTGAGTATAATTAAAATGTTATCTTTCATAAGTATATGTAGATGATATATTATGATGAATGCAATATGTTAATACAACTCTGTTTAATTTCTTAAACAGAGTTATCTTTATTTGTTTCTGCACATTTCGATTTAAATGATAATACATTTTTATGGTTATTGTTCAAACGGAATAATTTGAAGTTGTATTCACATATGATTGCCCGGGTTAGTATTAAAATTTATTTATCAGTATTTAGTTTAAATTAGATAGCTTTATTTCAGTCAATTTAGTCTCACTCTCATTCATCCAAATCAATCCATCACCAACCCATTAGTTATAAGGAAACTGGTCCTTTAAATCCAGTCGGAGCCACCATACCAAACGGAAAAGGAGCTGTCCTAAGGTCCCGACCGGGTGGTTTTCCCCAATGTTTGAAGCAGAGATTTTCTAGGCTTCAACATTTTTGGCGCTAGAAGGAGGGCCTGAGCTATGAATGGCAAGTAAATCTTTACCCACAAGCCATTCTGAGAGCAAAACACCCTCATTAACTTCCTCAATTTCTTCCGAAATTCAAAATCCTAGTGAAGGAATTGAGAAGAATATTCAGACACCCACTACCAAAATCTCAAAACAATCAGACAATCAAAATCCTGAGTCTCCTGAAGTACAAGATTTAATACATAAATTAAAAGGATTCTCATTATCTCTAGATGAGTCTGAAATATCTGAAGGTAGTGTAACTTCAAAATTTGTTCCTTCAAAACCTCTTACTAGGCTTCAAAGTGAAAAACTTGGTATTTCTCCAAAAGAATTCCCTTTACCTAGTAGAGTCAAAACAAGAAAAACTCAATCGGAATCAGTAAGTGATATAAGTTCTTCATCTCATATTCAATTACTTGTTTCTGAAACCCCAACTCAACAAAGTATAGTTGTTTCCACATCATCTGCTCAATCATCATCAATCTCAACATCATCTATTCCAAAAACTTCTATTCAGACACCACCAGCCTCTACTACTCCTCCAATAGTTGTTACAATAATGGCTAGACCATGGGCTACTCCAGGGGCTGTCAACATGCCTGCACCTTTACATGATTTACCTGACAATCCTGGAAAATGGCTTCCTAAGTTTAGTCCAGAGCTTAATATTCAAGCTGAAGAACACATCAATAATTTTATGATGGCTGTAAATTTGAATGGAGTCGTAGAAGAAGATGTTGTAGTCAGACTATTCCCTTATACTCTTCAAGGGGCAGTAGGATCCTGGTACTTTTCATTACCTTCAGGATCCATAACAAGTTGGGCTATTTTTGCAGATCATTTTTTAACCAAATTTGGAGATGACAGATCAATAGCTACTTTAATCAACGATCTCTCAAATTTGAAGACAGAACCCAAGGAGCCCATTAAAGATTTCAACGCTAGATTCAACAAACTCTTGAACAAAATCCACACAGATTCAAGGCCTAGTGAACAAGTCAAAAGTGAATGGTACATAACTGCTTTGCCCTCAAACATAGCAATTTTTGTAGATAGAGCTGCAAAACCTACGTTAGCCGAGAATATGAAAGAGGCTATTGCAGTAGAAAAACGAATTATTTCTCTAGAAAAGAAAAATGCTATTGAGGAAAGGAAATCCAAGAAGGTCAGCTTCAAAGATGATTCAAAGAAAAAGGCCAAAGACCCATACGACATGGAAGGTTTACAGAAAGTTCTTAAAACCATGTCAAATGAAATGGTTGAAATAAAAAAACAAGTAGCTGAAATTTCTACCAAAAAACCATTCCGAAATTTTAAAAGAAACCAAGTTGAATCTAAACCTCCTAATTCAATCTCTAATATAGAATCATAAGAAGAGGAAGGAGAAGAAGATACTCCTCCAGTATCAGATGAAGAAGATGAGAATGAAGAAATAGCTGAATTGCATGGAATGTGGGATTTTATTCTCCCTAATTCTGATAGTGAGGTAGAACAAGAAGCTATGCCTGTAGCTACTAGGAGTAAATCTACATCGGAGCCTGTACAAACAGTTCCTAAAAAGAAAGTTGCAACTCCAAGTACCAAAGATAAATCCCCTGCAAAGAAAACCTCTCCCTTACCTACTCAGAATCAGCCATCTTCTTCCAATCCTCCTTCATCAACAACAAAGACTTTAGTGGTGTCAGATCCTATGGAATATAACATTGTTGAAGACATGAAAAAGATTAAAGCCAACATTTCCTTACATGAACTCAGCAAACTAAAACACCAGTAAAAGTTGTTATTAAAAGAATTAAATGCTACACCAATTGCTCCTTTACCAAGTGGTGTAGTTGAAAAAGCAGCTAAAGGAGCTGGTAAGCCACCAGATAAGGTAGATGCTACTGATACAGTGCTCATTGGAGAAAAATCAAATTCTCAGACTCCTCCTTTTCTTTTGACTTATGAAATGTACAATAAAAATCTGCATAATTGTTTAATTGATTCTGGAGCTTCCTATAATATAATGCCTACTTCTGTTTGTGCCAAATTGAATATCGAACCATAGAAATCGGCAGTTCATATTGTTCAATTGGATCGCTCTAAAGTTCAAGTTGTAGGAGAAATCAATTCAGTTACTATCAGATTAGCTTCCGATCCTAGGATTGTCCAAAGAATTGATATTTTGATTGCAGATATTCTTGAATTCTATGGATTAATCTTAATCATGGACTGGTCTGCGAAACTCAATGGTTATATCTCAACTGATTATTCACATATGTGGCTTCCCTACAAAGGGAAACCAAATCAAATCAAAGTTGAACGAGAAAAACATATGACACACACTGTCACTGAATTTGAACAACCTAATGAGCCTGTGGCATTCAACAACAATATTCTTGGAGGTTATTCTGCTGAATCATTTCTTGGAAACTTCAAAGCACCTCAATCACCTTTTTCTGTAAATACTTTTGTTTCTCAAATAGAAAATTTTTCACAATCTGATTCTTCCAGAATTGTAAATATTTCTGATGTAATTGTAGATAAGCTAATAGATAAATCTTTATTTTGGTCATTATATTTTGATGGATCAAAATCTAGTGATGGAGCTGGAGCAGGATGCATCTTAATTGATCCAGATGGAGAGAAAACCATGTTATCATGTAGGTTAGAATTTGAGTGTAGAAACAATACTACAGAATATGAAGCCTTGATTCAAGGACTTTATAAAGCTATAGGGTTAGATGTTAAATACTTGAAAGTCTTTGGTGATTCTGAAATTGTCATAAAACAAGTTAGGAATACTATCCATTGTCTTTCAGGACATCTTAAACACTATCAAACCCTAGTGCAAGATCTTACTACTCACTTTTTAGCATTCAATATTTCTCCTATTCCTAGGAATCAAAATGCATCAGCTGATTTGTTAGCAAATGTTGCATCCAAACTCCTTCCAGCAGAAGATTGTAGTCCTGATAGATTTTCTGTAGAATTGATTTTTCGCCCATCTGTCCCAGATAATGTCACAAATTGGAGAGTTTTCTATCATGATCAAGATATTTTAAATTTCATGACTTCAGAGAAATCATATGATGAGAAAATTATTGATGAGAATGATCATGATTTACAAATTGCTTCAAAAGGTAATGAAAATCCCATTCCAAAATCTGTTGTTAAATTAGAGGACTTATATGATATTAAAGACAGATTCAAGAAAGTCACTAATGCCAAACTTCAAAGTTCCACTTTGAAGTTTGAATTAGTGAATCTTGGTTCTGATTCCAAACCTCAAAACGTTAATTTAGGACTCAATTTAACACCAGAGGAAAGGAATGCTTTCATTAAACTCTTGAACAAATATAAAAATGTTTTTGCTTGGAATTATGATGATTTAAAAACGTATGATACTTCAGTTATTCAACACACAATTCCAATGCTTCCTGATATTAAACCTGTTCAACAGAAGTTAAGAAAGATTCATCCAAATCTTGAAGGTCAAATCAAATCAGAACTTAATAAACTTTTAAAAGCCAAAATCATTTTTCCTATAAGGCACTCCAATTGGGTTTCCAATATGGTACCTGTAAGGAAGAAGAATGGTGATATAAGAATCTGTATTGATTTTAGAAATTTAAACAAGGCATGTTTAAAAGACAATTTCCCATTGCCAACCATGGAACATATACTTCAAAAGGTAGCTGGTTCTGAACTCATGTCCTTTCTTGATGGATTTTCAGGCTATAATCAAGTTTTAGTTCATCCAGATGACAGATTGAAAACAACTTTCAGAACCAAATGGGGAACCTATGCTTATCAGAAAATGCCTTTTGGTCTAATAAATGTAGGAGCAACTTTCCAAAGAGCCATGGACATAGCATTTAAAGGTCTGATCAATAGATCAGTTGTTATTTATCTTGATGACATAACAGTATTTTCAAAAAAGAGAGCCAATCATCTACATGATTTAAAGCAAATATTTGAAAGATGTAGAAGGTTTGGTATTTCCTTAAATCCAAAGAAATCTTTCTTTGCTTTAGATGAAGGAAAACTCTTAGGATTTATTGTGTCAAAATATGGTATATATATTGATCCAGATAGAGTGAAAGAAATTTCTGATATTTCTTTACCTCATAACAAAAAATCCATGCAATCATTTCTTGGGCAAATCAATTTTGTAAAAAGATTCATTCCTGATTTTTCTTTAATTGTTTTACCTATGTAAAATATGATCAAGAAGAATTCAGTATTCAAATGGGGGCATAAAGAGAAAGAAGCCTTTGAGGCAATCAAACAAGCGATTATTAATGCACCAGCATTGAATACCCCAGATTTTTCTAAAGATTTTACTTTGTATACTTTGGCCACCGAAACATCCTATGCAGCTGTTTTAACACAGCTCAATGATCAGAAAATTGAAGCACCAATTTCTTTCTTTAGCTCAAATCTGCAAGGAGCTGAGCTTAATTATTCCGATGTTGAAAAACAAGCCTTTTCCGTGTTTAAATCAATCAAACATTTCAGACCTTTTCTCTTAAAAACACATACGAAAATCATTGTCCCATTTTCTGCAATGAGACAATTATTAATTCAAAAAGAAGTAGGAGAAAAGAGAGCTAACTGGGTTACAGCTTTGCAAGAATATGACATTGATATTAAACTTGCTAAGATTGTTAGAGGACAAGGTTTTTGTAGATTATTGGCAGGAGCTCATAACATACCAGAAAATCAAGACTCAAATAAAGATATTCAAGTAAGTCAGATAAGTGTTACAGACTCTGAATCTCAGTATGTTGATCTTATCTATTACTTGAAAAATGGGTATGCTCCTTCTAATCTCAGCTATAAGAGCAAACATGCTTTAAGGTTAAAGGCTATTAAATATGAGATCATTGATAATGTGTTATTCAGAAAAAATTATGATTCAATCTTATTAAGATGTCTTGAAAAGACTGAAGCTGAAAAGGTTTTGCAGGACTTGCATGATGGACCAGCAGGAGGTCATTTTGGAGGTGATACCACAGCTCACAAAATAATTCGTGCTGGTTATTACTGGCCTACCCTTTTTAAATATACGCATGATTACGTAAGGAAGTGCAGAATTTGTCAAACTGCAAGTGGAAGACAAAGGAAACCAACTTTTCCTTTGCAACCAGTGACTATTGAGCAACCATTCGAACAATGGGGGCTTGACATTATTGGTGAGATAGTACCTCATTCTTCCAAACATCACAAGTACATCCTTACTGCAACTGATTACTTTACAAAATGGGTAGAAGCAATCCCGTTGAAGGTAGCCAATTCTGATGCAATTATTGATTTCATAGATCAATTTATCATAACCAGGTTTGGTGTACCTAACGCTCTAGTCTTTGATAATGCATCTTACTTCTCTGGAAATAGTTTAATAGAATTTGCAGTCAAAAGAGGTTTTAAATTAAAATATTCAGCAAATTATTATCCACAAGGTAATGGTTTGGCTGAATCCACTAACAAAAATCTTATCAAAATCATTAAAAGGACTATTGATCAAAATCAAAAGAATTGGCACAAATCTTTAATCTTTGCATTATGGGCTGATCGTATCACTGAAAAAGCTTCAATAGGAACTTCACCTTTCAATTTAGTTTATGGAAAAGAAGTTGTGATACCATCAAATTTAGCTCTTCCATCATTAGCCCTAGTGCAATTTATTGAAGAAAATCCTTCTTCATCCATTCAATTGAGATATGATCAAATCCTTAAACTAGAAGAAGATAGAGATAAAGCTAAAATTGTTCATGAAAAACATCAACAGCTTGTAAAATCTTCTTTTGATGCAAGTTCTACCGGCTTAAAAATTTTGTCAATTGGTGATCTTGTTCTGAAATGGGATAAAGCACATGAAGAAAAAGGTAAGCATACCAAGTTTCAGAAAATGTGGCTTGGACCATTTCAGATCATTGAAAAGATAGGCTCAAATACATTCATACTCCAAGATCTAATAGGTAAGAGAGAATCTCTTCCTGTAAATGGGCTTATCTTGAAGAAATTATTTTCATAAGGAGGTAACCCCTTCTTAAACTATACATATTTCTTTCTGAAAAGTTTTAATTGTTTTTGCAAATAAAGGTTGTTAATGAGTCTCTAATTGACTGTTTTCTATAAGAAAAATTTCTTAGGAAAAATATTATAAATATTTATTTTGTGTAAATAAGAATTTTTAAAGAGATGATCATAGTTTTTGGATAGTTTAAAATAAGATGTTAAACTTTGAAAGATTATTCCAATCATTTGCATGATCTTTTGAAAACTTGAGGAGAATGTAAATCATTATAAGTTTATTGAGCAGAGAAAGGTTATCTATAAAAGTAAAGATTTTTCAAAGTCTTGGTACTCAAAAAACTCTAAAAATTGTCATCCATTGATTCTTAAGGATAAAACTATTTCACCCCATCCATTTAAGTTGTGATTTTTTAGAATGTAATTCTAAGAAATTTGAAAATTTAAGAGATAAGAGGTCTCATTATGAGCCGACTTACCATGTTCATAAAGAGTAATAAAACTGACATTACCAATACTGCATACCAAAACAGGGTAATGGCTTATAAATATAAGACAAGGGGTCTCATCACGAGCCAGCTTGTTCAGTTTAAATATAACTGGTGAATGGCATTGTTATTAACTGGCTACCAAACCAGAACAATGGCTCTTAAAAATAAAAAAAATAAAAGACAAAAAACATGAGATAATAGGTCTTATGAATTTATCTCTTAAAAAGTCATAATTTTAGTTGGATGGGACAATGAATGGTTAATGGTTTAAAGGTAACCCTGTCGAGACTATGAACGTTTGCAGGCAGCATAGGCAATACCTATAGCAATAGAGTATATTATAAAACCAAACTTGGAGAAATCCACTTACTTCATTATTAACACAAATCAAAGCTTGAGATAACCCAAAAAGTGTTTTCATTCTTAAAAGAATTAGAAAGAAATTGTGAATGATTTTTATTTCTTTTTCATAAGTTAGATTTTATTTGAAATATCCTAAGATAGTTTTCATTATCTTTAAAAATCTTTATTTACTAGAAATATAGTGTTCATTTTATTTTTTCAGAGATAACTGTTTCTCTCAGTGAATCGCCAATTGTTGTGACCAGCAACAACCCCCCTTTTATTTAATATTAGTAATAATACTAAATAAATGGGGACCCTTAGTTAAAAAATCCAAAAAAATCAATTAGGATTTGTTTTCCTTTTCAAATAAAACTTTATATCATAAACTTAGGGAAATTCCTTAGAAAAACCTTTAGAAACACTTAAGTTTATGATAGATTACAATAAAAATTTTCTTTAAGTGAAATAGCGCATCCATCGCCAATGGTAGATATCTTTTGTAACAATTGAATCTTTTAAAACTGTGATTTTGTGAGATTGCGATAATGAGATCCCAAAAAGCCTATACAATAAAATATTGGTCGCAGATCGCATAGCGCAGAAAAAATAAATGTTAAACGAATACTTTCGTGCTATTTGCATATTTGCGCTTTTGCGCTATTTGCATACTTGCGATGTTTACATTTTGAGGAAAATGCGATATTGCGATATTGCGATATTGTGCAACAAATCGCAGATCGCAATGTCACAGATTCATAAACGCGCGTTGTTCAAAGAAAATCCTCCCATAAATCAATATCTGTTTTGCGCTTTAATGATTGGATCAAGTGAATGGATTGTCAATTAATGGTAAATGAGATTTTGTTTTGATCGAAAGGTCGTTTCACGTTAAAATAATATATTTCATCCGCCTTTGCATTTAAAACTATCTCATCACATTTCTTATGCCATTACTCTCATTTAACTCGTAAAACGCGGGCACGAAGGAGAAAATGTCTATACAAAGCATTCATAGAACATTATGGGAAAGAAAGAGAAGAGCTCAAATTCTGAAAACAGAGAAATGGCTTCACTGTATACAGACACTGCTTACAATAAGGATGCTGGTGTAACCACCTGGGAAGGAATGTATAATTTGCTCGAAGAAGAAAATCCTGTGGTGATGAAAGTTGCGGCTACAGCAGGTTCCAGTAATTCATCTGAGGCAACCCTTAAAGAACTGGCTTGTCATTTCTGCATAGGATAGTGGCAAGGCCAAGAATTCTTCCATATACGGACATGGTGAAATGGGTGTTGGACAACACCGATATTTCAAACAGGCAATTTAGAACTCCATCTCAAGAGTTAATCGGGTCATTCACCATGGAAGATTTGAGGTTGATGTACCAGTTGCCGGAACCCCAGGCGACTTATAAAAAGAAATTTATGGAAGATTTTGCCAAAGAACATGAAAATTTGTCGGAATGCACACAGGAGTGGACCAAAAGAGATGAACCGTTGAAGAAAAACAAACACGGCATGTATAGTACTGGTTCACTTACCTCTCCTTATTGTTTTGCTGCTGCCATGTTATGCAGGCTTTTCAGAGAGTCTGACATATGTATGATCTTGCTTGAATGTCTCCCTCTGTTAAATGATGTCGTTAATTCTACAATTGTAGACTGGGCCAAAATCTTATCTGATAATTTGACCACTGTTATTTTTCACTACCGGTCCAAACGGATTGTTTCTCAGCGGATTTATCCGCCTTTTTATTTATCTGCTTATGTCATGGACGCTATCTGTTTTGTCTCTAAATTCCCTTTCATGGGTTGGCAATGGACCATCCACGATCGTTTGCCTATTCATGTGTACCACAAGGAACTGTGGGAATCTAAGTTTGTCCCCCATTTTTACAAAAAATTCCATGGTATAATGTTGCCATTGTACAGAACATTGCATAATAAGGATGCCCCAAGGTTATCCCCAGAAACAGAGGTCGACATTCTCCCCGTCGTGAGATGGTTTGGAGAAGAATTGTTCACTTACGTTAGGGTTTTTGGAAGTTCTGCTTCCCCCCATGTTTTACCCCTATATATTCCAGATAAACTTGTAGCTCAGGAGATCGCTTATCAGACCTGTGGCCAAGGAGGTCTGACAAAGGAGTTAAAAGAGAAGAAGAAAGGCATTTGGCCACAATTTCCCATAAACTGTGGAACATTTTCACTATTTGATGTTGGTCACGCATTCAAAGAGGTAAGCAACATTACATGCTTACAACTGTTCAAATTTTCGAGAAGGTTATTTGACCCAAATAATATTGTTAAGAATTTTACCAATGCAATCAGAGTAAGGGAATTTTCCGGGGAACAGGATCTTTTTGATGATATGTTCCAAACAAAAGGTTCATTTAAAGAAGTTTTGAGTTCAGCTCAAATGCAGTTATCTCCAGAGGAATTCCAGGAATTTAAACTTTACAGAGAGAGAAGACTAACTACTATTCCTTTGGAAAATCTACGCTTGGAACCCGCAAGGGAACAAACTCCTAGTGTTAGTCTTAATGACAGTTCGAGTACAGATAAATCTAAGTCAAAATCTGAAAGAGAGACTTCTGAACGTTCCAATAAGTCTAATGAAAAGGAAGATAAAATTGAAGAATCAGTGAAAGATTCTGCTCAATCAAAAGAACTTCCTCAACAACAAATTTTGACTTCTCAACAGACAAATCCTCCTCCTACCAATGTACAGCAACAGTCAGTCACCATTGAATTAGACAAAGAATGAGAAAGCTTTAACCAATTGATTAATGTAGAAGGACAGAATGTACAGACCCCTGTACAAACAACCAAAGTTTTGAGCACAGGAATAAGTAACACAGACACAGTAACTGAACACATACCTATCACACCCTCCTCTGAAATTGTACTTAATGTAGAGGACATTCCTCCTCTAGATGTATTCTACAGCCCGAAATACAAAACAGTAGTGAAGAAACAGAGAAAAAAGAGAAAGTTAGAAGGTGCAATTGCTACTGAAGCAGAACAACTAGATGTCTTGTGGAAGGATCCTGCCACAGAGCCTACTGATAATCTTGCTAAGTTATCTCAAATGACAGGGGCTTATGCTTCTGCAACTATTGATAAAACATTTGAGATACAACTCTTATTAAATGAAAAAGAAGAGCAGATAAAAGTTCTACAACAGCAATTGCAGCAGGTACAGGCCAATAATGAAGCACAGTTGAAACTTGAAGAGTTACAGCAACAACTTCAAGAAATGCAAATTGGACATCAAAAAATTTTGGCTGATAAAGAAAAACAAATACAGATTATCCAAGATCAGCACAAAGATGATCCTAAGATTCCAGAGTTTATTTCAGAAACTATCTCTTTAAACAATCAACTACTGCAACAAGAGGAAGTATTATGCCAAAAAATCTTGCAATGGAATTCTTTTTTCCAAGAGAGTGATAAAATCACAAATCATGTCGTAGATTTACGAAATGATTATGATTTAATTAATGAAAAGATCAATGATTATTTGGTATGGCAAAAAATAGAAGAAGGAAGAAAAGCTGGTGCACCAATTAATTAATGAAAACCATAAAGAAATACTTTTCAAAAACTGGGATGCACAAATCAGAAGGGCAGAGAAAGCAGCAGAAGAGGCGGCTACAGCAGCAAACAGTCTTACTGATTGTGTAAATGATAACTTGCACAAAGCTAATTTGATTTTAGAAACTGTTCCGGGATATCTCCCACAGGCACATCAACTGCAAACAGAATGGAGGCAAAAGGCAGAAGAAAGAGCAAAATCAATCCAAGGGTTGACAAGATTAAACTGGGACTCTTACTGGACATACTTAGTGAAACCACACAGTCAGCACAGTGCGCTTAATTGTATCATCAATTCTACTGAAAAGATTGCGCCTACACTTGCCGATTCTGTCTTTTCAGGACAGTTGAAATCTGAAGTCGGTCAACCACATCTTCTCAAAACAATGCTAGATGCCTGCAAGTTTAAAGATCAAGTTCATAAGTAGTTAGTTAATAGTCTTTATTTTTAGATTTAGTTTTAATTTTACTGTATTTTTGCCTAGGAAAACGACGGTCATTTAAACCAAATCCTTAATTTTTGTAATAGACTATTTTTAGATTTAGCTAAGTAGTATTTAAACCCTTCTCATGCATTTAGAGAAGGGTCCCGGATTATTATATTTTTGACTTGGAGATTACATTTTTGTACTCCACTGACTTTTATATTTTATAAAGGATCACATCTGGTGATTTTATGCGGAATTATCTTTAATGTGTTGCATTTTTGTACCTTGGATTTGATTTTGCATCAGAATTACTGGATTAGAGTATCAGATTTCATTTGAAAGCCTTCAAGATGAATAAGGTATTTCTATCTGTTCACTGTTGATTTCTTTTGTCTTATGATATTCGTTTTAAAATTTCTATCATTTACAGATATTTGTTTTCATAACGTTTCTTTATATATATCATTTTTTAGTATAATTGAAATGTTATCTTTCATAAGTATATGTAGATGATATATTATGATGAATGCAATATGTTAATACAACTCTGTTTAATTTCTTAAACAGAGTTATCTTTATTTGTTTCTGCACATTTCGATTTAAATAATAATACATTTTTATGGTTATTGTTTAAAAGAAATAATCTGAAGTTGTATTCACATATGATTGCCCAGGTTAGTGTTAGAATTTCTTTATCAGTATTTAGTTTAAACTAGATAGTTTTATTTCATTCAATTTAGTCCCATTTTCACTCATCCAAATCAACCCATCACCAACCCATTAGTTATAAGGAAATTGGTCCTTTAAATCCAGTCGGAGCCACCATACCAAACGGATAAGGAGTTGTCCTAAGGTCCCGACCGGGTGGTTTTCCCCAATGTTTGAAACAATAGATTTTCTAGGTTTGAAATAGACCTGGATTAGGTGAAATTACAGAATAAGATAATGAGAAATATTCCATGGACTATTGGAATAGTCCAGAACAATTTGGAGATATGTTGACAAGGGAAGCAAATGAGACTATGAAGCCTTGTATTTTTAAATCTCATAGTTTGTGTGTGTTCGCAGGATGTGCAGAATATGATGGACAGTCTGATGAAACTGTCACAAAAATGAATAAAGTTATTGAGGTGAAGTATGATGAAGAATTCCTTTTAGAGGAGGAAGGTGCTGATATATTACAGCAGAAAGAATTCATAGATGAATTTCTATTTGGTGTAAGACAGCCAGTTAAAGATGTTATGGAGCATAAGCATAATGAAAATTTCGTAGTGATATTCCAAGGAGGTAAACAAATGAAATTGTTTAATGAAATTGATGAAAGAATTTTTCAATGTGATGATACAAAAAACAGGATAATTCAAGAGGACTGCCAGAAGAAGAGTGAAACTAAAAATGAAGATTGTGAAGAAATGCTAGGAATATTTCACATTGAAATGGAGTTCTTGCAAAGATGGCTCAAAGAACCAGAAGGAGGAATGAAGCTTGGGGAATCTCATAAATAATAAATTGTAGAGTTAAGTAAATGTTTTAACTCTTCCATTAACAATGTGGCTATAGGTACATAAGACAATGTTGATATATATGAAGCTGAAATCAGAGGAATTATGTAGAAGATATTTAATATCAGAGAAAAGACTGAGATAATTTTTCAACTGGAATTGTTGATAGAAATGTTCCAGCAAAGTAAAGGAGATCAAAGATACAGCTACATAATGGGAAAAAAGGAGAAATGGTATAAGCTACAAGAGTAGCAAGTCAATATGCAGTTAATAGAGGAGCTGAGAGAGCTTGGGCAGATTATAGATGTTCTATTAAGGATAGAGAAGCTCAAAGGAGTGGAGCTACAACAAAATGGAATTGTTGGAGAAGAACAAGTTTCTTTTGAACTTGAAAAAGGAGCACTGATGTTTGAATCATCAGTTGAGGCAACTGAGCCTTATGATTTTGAAATTGACAATTTTTGTATGTTTGAGGATAATGTTATGGTAGAGAGAGAGAATTTGAGTTTTGAGAAAGTGGAGATAAATACCACTGAAGATTTTCTAAGTCATGTAGAAGATTTGGAGCAGAAAAAATATTTGATGACAGAATCATCAAACAAGACTTTCGGGTCTTGTTATTTTAAAACTGCAAATTTGAGTGTGATTGTAGGTTTTGAAGATTTTGCAAGTAATAGACAGTTACTGGAAGTTGTCATAAAGATGAAGGAAGAAAGAGAAATGTACACAAACATTTCAAAGAAACAAGATCAGAATTTTATTCTGATAAAGGTTAAGGTTATGTTATCTGATGAAGTAAGTCAAGGAAAAGCACATGTACAGTTATTTAGTGAATTGAAGTTACTAAAGAATTGGCTAAAAGCACCAGTAGAGAAGAAAGAACCTGAGGAAGACTATAAAGGATCTGCAATAGTGGAAGAAATTGTTACTATAGTCAACGAATTGAAAAGCAATTTAATTTTTGAAAATAAATTTGTAGAAAAACAATTTGATATTGTAGAGGGTAATATATTTAAATATATTCAGGAAGTTTGGGAGGCAGCAACATCTACAACAGTATTTGGAGCAATCTCAAAATTGATAGCAGAAGTTGAAGAAAAAGAAGGTAGCAAGTGTTTTGAAACTCATACACAAAGAAAATGACAACAACAATAAAGTAATTTGGATAGAGGAATAGAAAATTTGATGAAGCTTATGGAAAGTGAACATAAGGAAAGGAGTTGCAGACAAAGATTCAGGTGGATAAAAAGTTGGACTGTAACAAACATTGAAGGAAAAGCCAATGGAGTGTTACAAACGAAGGTATGGCAACCAGGAGAAGCAAGGCAAAACAACATAATACTTAAACAACAGTTGAAAGAAGCAAGGAAATCACTGGAGAACATAGATTGGAATCCTAGAGGTAGCAATTCATTGAGACTTGTGGTTGTTGCATTATTACGGAAAAGCAATTGTCCTCATAGGCAGGAGTCTATGAAAATTTTCTACATGGGGAGTCTGATGCAAGAGCATCCTACTCAAATGTCATTGGTTATTTGGGAGACTTAGGAGGTATTATGTTTTAAAGAGAAGTTGGTTCTCCAAGTGTAATTTTAAATATCTTAAATGATTTAAAATAGGATTTAATTAATATTGTGATCATAATTGTAAATGTTCTCGAATGTTGGAGAACAAGACAGAATTATAGATTGAAAGATTTGAGAAATTATTGTAGATTTTAAATTAAGAATTGGTTGCATGAATTTATGGGATTAGAAAGGATCCTTAGGGATAAAGAGAGATTTCAAAAATTAATGAGGACTTAAAAGAATTAAGGATTTGATTGAGTAAATTAAGGATCTAAACCAATTTTGGTTTGGAATCCATTTGTATATATAATTATAAAACCTAAAAGACATAAATAGAGGTAGGAGAGATACTGGATACGATATTTAGATATAGAGGAAAAGAATTAGGAAAAACAGAGTGCAAAGAACTGATGAAATCAAGCCATGGGGCTAAAAATCTGTAAACTCTATATTATGAGTAACTAATTTAAATTTGGTGTGAAATCATGATTCTGGTATTGAGTTTTGGATTGGAAATCTTTGGAAAATCGATTCTGATTATATTTGTGCGTCTTTTGTTTCTGGGTTGTATTTGAACTATCAATTGATCGCAATTAACTCTTTTTGTGAATCCGTGGACCTGCGTATTGTGTGGAAGTCTATTCAAATGGGAACAATTGTTTATTAAATCGGTTTCCATCATGATGAACATTATCAGTAAAATTGTTTGTCACATGCCTGTTCTTACTATAAATAAGTTATAGTCATGCTTGGATCGTGAGTCGAGAATGGTATCTGTCTAATTGGAAAGGGCAAGATCAATTCATAGGATAGCATGCAAATAAGAAGAACAAAGAGGCCAAACGCTGGAGTATTGAAACTATCCTGACAATCCTACCCAGGAAGTATTGGAAGTATAACGAAAATCCGAAATCGCTTAGGAACTGTGAAGAGCAGAAAGAACACAAAGTTATGTGGGACCCAAGTTCTTTAAAGGGTGATTAACCAAGTCTGAAAGGACAGAGACAAATTTGTTTTTTGAGAAAACCCCGTATGAATTGATCATGGAGAAATTATCGATGGTTTGAATCTTTTTTGTCGTGGATACTCACTATGTGTCCACTGGAATCAGGAGTTTGTTGGAACCTTAAATCCTGTAAATTAGAACAAACGGTTTCCTATACCCAAGCAAGTGGTTTTTCTAGAAAGCTTAAAGAAAAGTGTAAATTATTGAAAGGCAGTTCTGATCACCCTAGACAAGTTTACCGGATACATGGCTCTTGCGTATAAGTGTATTGCATTTAACCATCCTCCTTTCAGAAGGGCAAACAACTAATTGTGGTTGGACGGTTTGCTGAGGAGAGGCTTAACCATCGTCAAGAACATTGCATGGGAATTTTACCAGATACCAGTTGGAAAATGAGTGGTAGGATCTAGATGGATCTATAAGGTGAAACAAGTGACAGATGGGAGTGTGGAGAAGTACAAAGCTAGATTTGTAGCCCGAGGATTCTCACAAGTTGAGGGGATTGACTATGAGGAGACTTTCGCACCGGTTGCGAGATACTCATCGATTATATCTATTCTTGCACTCTCAGCGCAAATGGGGTGGCAAATACATCATATTGATGTGAATACTATGTTTCTCAATAGAGTTATTGAGGAAGAAGTGTACATAGAGAAACCAGAAGGTTTTGAGACCTTTGACAGTGATTCGCATGTGTGCCGACTCTGAAGCAAGCACCTCATGCTTGGTACACCAGGATTGACAGTGATTTCATCGGGTTGGGCTTCATGAAGAGTGAAGCGGATGCGAACTTGTACTAGATTGTGGTTGATGGTAAGCTCTTGATTATCGTACTTTATGTTGATGATCTAATTTTGACAGGTGATGAGCAGCTGATATCTTCTTGCAAAGAGGATCTTGCAAGAGAGTTCGAAATGAAGGACATGGGACTCCACTATTTCCTTAGTTTGGAAATATGGCAGCAGAATGGTGAGCTATTTGTTTCTCAAGGCAAGTATGCCAAAGGGATTTTGAGTAAGTTTCACATGGAGATTTGTAAACCCATGGAGACTCCTCTTCCAAGAAACTAGAGGAAGGAGGATGCTACTTCAAGTAAAGTAGTGGACGCTACTGTTTACAGGCAGCTTGTCAGTTCACTGATGTACTTGGTGAACACCAAACCAGAAATTTGCTACGCAGTTAACCAACTGAGTCAAGATATGGTTAACTCGACCAAGATCTTTTGAAAGGCGGGGAAGCATGTCTTAAGATATCTCAGGGGCACTACAGTGTATGGATTATGGTACAGACATGGATAGGGAGTGAAGCTTCAAGTATTCATTGATACAGATTGGGTAGGCAGTCCATCGGATAGAAAGAGCACATCAGGAGGGATCTTCAGCATAGGATCGACAATAGTTTCTTGGTACAACAGGAAGCATCAATCTATGGCACTTAGTTCAGCTGAGACAGAGTGCATGTCAGCAAGTCAGGCTGCATGTGAGGCCATCTGGATGAGGAAGATTCTGGTTGGTTTGTTTGGTTCTAAGATGGATCCAACATTGATACATTATGATAACTAGAGTTGCATTAAACTCTCGGTTAATCCAATATTCCATGATAGGTCCAAGAACATAGACATCTGGTACCACCATCTCAGAGATTGTGTTCAGAAGCGCATTATGTTACTTCAATACATTCCCACGGAAGATATTCTGACGAAGGCGCTCGTCAAGAGAAGATTTGAATACCATAGAGGCAGGATCGAGGTGGCAGATAATCCATTTCTTGTTGAGAGAGAGTGTTGAAAATTCAACAAGAAATGTGTGTCTAATTTAATTTTCCCTTAATTAAATTGGACAATAAAATTAATTTTATGTCATAATCACTTGTAATAGTTAACTGAGTGTTATAAACTAAGTTAGCTCATGAATTTCGAGTTGAGGGTGGTTGGTGAGGCATGCAGAGTGATTCTATTAGTTATGGAGTTCGAGTTGCAGTTATTGCATTAGTTTAATGCATGATAAATCAATTAACTCAATTATTTGAGTTAAATTTAGTTGAACTAGTTGTAACTGTTTGTTGCACTAGTGAGAGATCAAGTGAATTAAATAAAATTTAACTCACATGCAATGATCTGCCATGCAACAGATGATTTACTATTAATACCTGCATGCATTTCAGTTCCAGTGGAGACCCAGTTGAGACAAAGGTTAAAAGGATGTTAACTATCATTTGTATCATTAGTAGGCTGCCCGCATGCAATAAAACAACCATAAGATTTCCCATGAGCATTGGGCAATTTTGGAAGGCTGAATTTCCTAAAGAATAGGGATTGCATTCCACATGAATTTCGCAAGCAAGGCAGGCTAAGAAGAGGCTGAAAATTGGCTAAGTGTTGATTGATTTTGTCCGGATTAGTGTGAAAAAATTATTGGAGTCCAACCGACTCTTGTGAGAAGAATGCATTGTAATTGTTTCATGATTCCTTGGTGAATATCAAATAGAAGATAGACGGGTTTTGAGCAGCAAGTTTTCCCTCGGAAAATATATGTGTTGTGATTTGATTTGTTTCTTTCTTTACTTGTTGTGATTGGCGATCGTATTTATTTTCCGCAATTGATTTGTAGAAGGATTAGATATTTGCTTTAGTATATCGCATGATCGAATTGATTCCATTGATATACATATTGTTTGTATAATTTCTACATGATACATGGTAAAGCCTGAGGGAGGTGTCTTAGTTTAGGACCTAGTGATCTGGGGTGGGATTGCAGTAAAGCCCAAGAGACAAGGAGATGGAAAATTCCTCAAGGATAATGATGGATTCTGGATGACATTCCAAGTTCGGTTCGATTGTGATCAAGTTGATTTTGGTGTGATCACGGTATGGTGAGGGTGGAAGTGGTTTAGCCTCTGGATAACCTTGGTTTTTTTTTTATTGGTTTATCCATAAGATCCCACATTCATGCTTGGAATATGAGACGAAGGTGATTGGCTGAAGAGAGATTTGGATCAGCCATGTCTATGGTCGGATGGTACGTGGAAGTCTCAAACCTAGTCGGTATTTTCCTATGTTTAATGGAAGCTAAGTTCTCTTGCTTTTGTACTTATTAATATGTGGATTTAATGGTTGTTATCTCACTTTTATTTCCATGGTTTTATGCTAGTTATAAACATGTTCAAATGACTCATTCATGTCATGTTTATTTCATGTATTTACTTGTAATTGTTAAAACGATATATGCAAGACCTAATTGATGTCATTATTGTTCAAGGAAAAGGTTGTGATACTTCATGTAATGTTTCATAAGATTTTTCGACCATTCATGCTCTATCTTGTATCGTAGACTTGTAGCTTTCATTCATGCCAAGTGTTTGATGGAATCTCAATCCCGATTGGGGATGGTCATGCCTAGTCATAGAGTTAGTTTTTGATTTATTAGTCTTTTCATTATGTGTTTAATGGATTACGTAAGTTACAAGAATTTCTGGGCAATGGTCGGAATTATGGGCTTGAAAAGTGCCTTAAATCCCGGAGGCGCAGGTATAGGTTTGGGAAATTTAGTCCTTGGATGCAGACATTTAGGCTTGTGGGTGTGTCCAAAGCCTCCCAAATGCATGCATGCAAGCTTGTGGGAGTGTATAGGGGATTTTCTTTATAAAATTTCAGCGGGACTCAGGGACAAGTCAGGTAGGTCACTAGGATATCCTCTAGGGGTCCTATAGGAGGTGGTATAAGTCTGTGTTATGGTTTTCCGCTTCGATTCCACTTCCTTAAAGTCACCAACGAGGTTGAGTCTGTCTTAACTACCCCTCATCTCATGTTTACCCCGGTTGGATAGTTACTTGGGTAGGTGTGAGGGGAGGTGGACGTTACAGTGCATTCAGTAGCCAACCACCTGTCCTCCATGTCCTTAGTTTTTGAAAGTTTTCCATCCTCCCTTTTAATTTTAGTATAAAATTTTATAATATTTGTTTAATTATTTTAATAAGCTTGCGCTCTCTTTTTTTAAATTTAAATCTTTATGTGTAGAAATGAAAGAAGATGAATGGAAATAATAATTAAAAAAAAGTGTGATTGGATATTTGTTCTTTTGAATTTATTAATGTAATAGACTTTGATGGTCTTCATGGATAAGTAGGCTTTTTTTTCCTGAACTCACGTTACATATTTTCAAGGCCCTTCATAAATTCATTAGTAGATGATAAATATGATTACACCCATAAACATGATTTCTTCACCATTTTTAGCCAAACATTCACCATATATTTTCTTCATATAATTATAACTATTGAGATAACTCCGCTGATATTTATTCTTGCACAAATAATCCAGAGTTGCGATGTTTCACCTAAATTGAATGAAAAATATCCCCTAAAATGTAGAAAACAAATGTGAATTATTTTATACATCCAATTGAATCAATGCGTTATTGGTTTTTATTTATGTTTGTGTTTGCTCAATATATCTTACTTAAGTACATTTTAAAAATATATTAATATTTTCACTATAAGATTAATCTTAATTTAAAATTTTAAAGATTTAGAAGTACATTATTTAATTTTTGCAATTTTTAATAAAAGTTTTATCTAAAATACACTTCTCAATAGAAATACATTTTTTTATAACATTTCTTATAAGTTTATTTTAGGTGTTTTTGGGAAATGATGTGTACAAAGATTGCATTAATATACCATTTACACAATTTTATCTAAGCACCACATAAATGTTTCCATTAAAATAAATACATAATTGTTTCAAGATAAAACAAACTCCACCCTCTATTTTTTAAGCTGGGCATATTTTCTAAATTTTCTATTTTTTAGTTGAGTATATTTTCTCTTAAATTATATTTTAGATTCCATAGGGATGTATAAGTATTATAAATTTGGAAATTCACATAATTTAAATATAAATATATAAGAGTTATTGAATTTAGTTATATAATTTAAAAAGCATAAAAATATATTTTACTAAGTTAAGTTATATCATTGTTTGTTTTAAATGATTAATTTGCAATATGATATTTAATATTATTAGACTATTTTTAAATATTATTTTGATTATTATTAATATTTTAAAAATGTTAAATGTTGTTTAGTCCAGTATCATAACTAGTTGAGAAAAGGTTTTTTTGTAAAGCTTCATGTGTTCAAATTTCTCTAGGCTGCTAAGCAATAGGAGACATTTGGACTTAAAAAAAATGTTTATATATATATATATATATAGCTTAATCAAATATATTATAATTTAATTATAAGAAATAATTTTGACATCAATTTCAAGCTTCTATTCTTAATTATTATTAAAAATACTTTTTAGATATTTTGTGAAGATTAAATTTATATTATTCACTTAATAATTATTAATAATTAAAATTCTAGAAACTCTATTCTAAAAGAAACATGCATATCAACTTAATTATTTGGTTTTTCATTCAAAATTAAAATTATATATATATATATATATATATATATATATATATATAAAGAAAGAAAGAAAGAAAGATGGAAATTCTCCCTGCTAGGTGAGGAAAGAAGAGTTTACAAGGGCACCAGGGTTTATTAATCCCCCTCACAACAACAATCATGCATAAATGTGGTAGAAATTGGGCATGGGAAGTTGTTTCAATAACATTATCAAGACTCTGCTTGATATAACAATGAGGATGTTGGTTTGGACAAGCAACTGTAACCGCAGGGAAATGAAATCTGGTGTGATCAAGGGTGGTATCGGCTCCAACTATGTGAGTCTACTCAAAGCCACGAGCTAGCTCTCTAGCGGGTGGGAGGCCCATATCGCACTCCATAGGACAGAAATTGGCCATGCTCTGGAGCTAGTTGATGTTGTGTCCATAGTCTCAGACCTGGGATTGATCCTCTTTCGTGACCACTAGGTGTAGCAAGTCCATTTGTATTCCAACTCCATCCCTCGACAAGGATTCCTTTGGGATTTTAGTAGACCTTCTATCTAGGTGGATGTTTAGCACTCTTCAGCTCTTTCACTGGTAAATTCATCCCATGTTTGTCTTCCTCAAAAGGACAGTCTATTATTTTAGTGATGTATGGGCTACTTCTCCCCTAATTTCAGCTAAATTGTTCATTTTTATTGTTAAAATCCACAAGGGGTTCTCCACTCCATACTCTTACTCCTATGGGAGGATTGTGATGTTTTATGGTTGGATGATAGGTGGATAATTGTGATTTCTGTTGTAATGTTTATTGATACTCAAGAGAACCTAACCTTGACTGTTGTGGAGCCTGAGGAGTGAGCTCAGGGGTTGTCGCATTATTGCAATCATCCTCAGTCGAGAGTAAGAAAGTTCAGCCCCCTTCGCAAGCCTTGATGGGGCCAGTCGAGGGTTTTTGTTTTCTCTTGTTGGGAAGGCATAATTTTTTATAGCCAAAGTTGTGATATATGTGAGTTGTCGATGTTGAGGCAATGTGGTCAGCCTTGTCATGGGGGGTGGCCAATAGGGTAGGGGAGAAAGAAGACCAGTTGACCCGACAAAGGATGGTGAACTCAACATGTCGCAAAGAGGTTCACATGAGAGTGTTGATTTGCCACCTCCTTTTGATTCCATTGAAGCCTAAATTCACCCTGTCCAAGCCTCGGTGGACCAGCTAGCTCAACACTGCCGTGCTCACCACAATGGAATGATCAACTTATTTTCTAATATTTTGCACAATTAGGGACATAATTTGGACCGCCAAGCATTTCTTCGACGAAATCAACAAAGGTTGCATGATTGAATGTATGGTTTCGAAGGTTGGATGGCGCATATGGAATCTCACATCCATGATGCCTTTCATCACCCGACGGTTGGAAGTAACAATGCTGAGGCCTTAAATGAAAGAAATTTGTAATGAAGCAAGTGGGATATTTTTTTAATTTTGCTCAGTTTTATGTCTAGTGGGCTCTTGATATGAAGCTATCTAGTTTTGTACATCTACTCTCAATTCTCTTTTGCATGTATCTAACGGCCAACAAATTTAGTCAGAATGAAACCTTATTTTCATAGATTTTTCTCTTCTCATGATATATCCTTCTCTTAAATTAATAGAAAATTGTTAACTTGCTAAAAGAAAAAAATATGGAAAATTTTGCTTAAACAAATTAATATGAAAAAGCTTAAATAAATATGTAATGGATGTGGAACTATGACAATAATTACCTTGATAAGCTTCCCCATTGAATATTAGCAAATTAATTATTTTTTTAATCCAATTAATTTTTTATGATCATAAATAAAATATGCACCATAGTATATTGTTGTCATCTGCTCTATATTCTACAAGACTTTTTCATGATATTTCAATTCACCATAACGACCACTTATTGACTTGAGAATTCAAATTCTCCTTGACAAGGTGAAACTACATGACTATTCATAGACTTGATAAAAAAAAGGGCCCTTTTCACTACTTTGCCGGTATTGTGAACGTATTGAAGTTCAGTATTGTGAACGTCTTGAAGTTTAAACTTCAATAGTTGTCGTAGCTATCTTTGACCATAAATTTTAATTACTACAAACTGATCACCGTACTTTGGACAGTGTATTCTGACATTGTCCAGGAGCTTGTTGTCACCATTATAGAGCCCTTATATACACAAATATGGGCTTCATACCTGTGCCCTCGCCGACCAAATCACGTGGCTCCAACATAGCCACGGAACGGAACAACTCTCCATGTTAGGTTGCATCGACTTTCCAATGACGTATTGATGAACTCAATGTCTCCTGTAGTAGCATCATCACTCGCTTCTTATCAATATGGATCCCATAAATTGATGGATAAAGTAGAGCATTCCCACGGACAAATCGTGGTTCACGCTATTACAAACAAACTATAGCAATCGTTAAATAATGTACTGTGTGCACGTCTTTTGGGTTCTCCAGTGAGTGAGGAATTGATCCCAGTTTAGCTGCGATACCATATTAGAAATGTGAGAAAAGAGATACTTATGTACACATCTCCACATTAAATATTATTCTAGGAAATATTTCTTTGAAAATAATTTTTCATATTCGACTAGTTTCAACCACTTCTTACAAATTATTAACAAACTCTCTATATAACAACTACATATGATTACACCTAAACCAAATAATAATAACATATTCCAATACCAATTTTGCAATTTTGTATCTAATAGATTTCTTTAAAAATATAAAAACAAATAATGAACTGCAATTTATAAAACCTATATCCATGATCACATTATCACCTATTAGCTGGAAATCAATTTTATTGGATTGTTGGTTATATACGTCCCTAATAATAATAATAGATTTAAAAATCCACCCATTATTTATTGTGTCGAGTCTAAGAGTGTAAATGATTACTGTTTGTATTCATCCCCAATTAATAATAATATATTTTAAAAGACATCTCATTATATTTTGTTTTTCTAACCAAAATTGAGGTAAATTTAGTTATAACAATATTTTTTCTTTTGTAATTTGAAATGTATAAATAAATTCAACCTAATGAAAAACATTAAATCTTGAAATATTTAAATTTTAGAAATATAAAAATTTAAATTACTCAATAAAATTGACATTTTTAACAAATTCTACAATTTTCAAAAAAGTAATCTCCAATATTCTTTTGCAATTTACAAATTTCACACCATTCGCTTTTCTCTTTAAAAGTACATAATTTTCATCCTTATAATGTTATTATTACTTGAAAAACATATTATGGTTAAATCAACGATTGCCCATTAATCAAATGTGAGCTAATGACAAACATAACTAGAATAAATGACATTGCAACAAAATTGCTTATACATACCTTTTTTTTGAAAGCTTCGTATTACGTTTTTTTTCATTAATTTTAACAGCAAGTTACAACTAAATGAAGATTGTTAGGTGGCCTTAACTTGCCTTGCGGGAAACCAAGTTTGTTGGCCACCTAACGACATGGTCTGTCATCCAAAAATAATAATTTATGAGTCTTTCAATCCAAGCTATATACGACTAAATGTCTATACATATCCTATCATCTATTGTCCTATTGGCATAATTGATAGTACATGGAAAATTAAAAGCTATCCACATGTAAACAATAAACACAAAAAACTACTTCATGAAACTTCAGAAATACTAATCGTCTTCCTCAGTCGAGACAAATTCCACAGATGTTGGGTCTTGGGCATTAGATCCCGGGAGTTCAGTCGGAATGAGGATGCATGGTAGGTGGTTTTCAATGCGCTGGAGGTGTCGATCCTGCTTCTGGATTTGGAATTGGATTTTCCCACTCTTTTCTGTAGTCCTGGAAGTCCTGTATTATTGTGGCCAAACTCATAGATATTTTCTCCAGGGGCTTGCCTAGAATTCCTTTCATAGACCAATAAAGAAACAGGGTTTGTTTAAACTGCATTACACAACCACAAGTTTGCTCAGGGTCAAGAACTAAGGCCTTCCAGTCTTCTGCTTCTGTCTCCATTCAGCCTGCTTGGTGGTTTAAATCAACCTCCCATTTCTCTATCAAATTCCTTATATCCTCAGCTGTATTTTCATGATAGGCCTTCGATGCATTGTTAATATGCTCACAGTGGGTTTTCTTCCTCTCAACTTGCCTGTGCATGAACTGGGTTGCCCCTCGGCTTCCTTTCCTTTGCTCTTTCTGCCGCGGCCCCTTAGAGCAGGGCTCTTGGAATGAGCCATGTCGATTTTCTCATGGGTTTGGGAGATGTGATGTGGTTGAGAGTTTGTCGGAGGAAGCCAGAGCCACAGGCAGTTCAATTGTCATGCCTTGTTTCAAATCTTCCTACCTGCCCAATTATCAACATAGGAATGTAATTCCAAAGCATGGGATGGTATAACCTTCCATTCATCACAAAAATAATTAACATTGCTCCTCGAAACGAGCAAGGGGTATTTCTCTCGAAACCAAAACCAACAAATAGCATGCAGAAAATCAGAGCATACCCTACATGACTGCCAAGCGTTATGACTTATGTCGTGGTTATACAAGCTCGGAATCAAAAAACTTGCATGGGGAAGGCCAACCATGTCCATCATCTGTTTATCCCAAGAAGTGATAGTGTTGTTCCTCACCACAAACACGGGTTCCTTCTCTCGAAGCCCAACCCAACAATTACCATTCAACCCATTATGGTTAAAACACAGACATAACACCGAAAAACTTGCATGGGGAGGGCTAACCAGATTGCACCTGTAGGGCCTAGTCCGAGGAGTCCCGCTTGCATCTAAACCCCTCTTCACCGACATAAAAATTGACATTGGCATTGACATCCCACCCTAACCCAACGCAGTCGCCCAGGAATCAGAAGCCCTAAACCCCTTGAAACTATCCCAAGGCCTAACCAGGTTCACTCAGGGTTGTTTATGAGCTAAGGGGACGACCACAATGAGAACTTGAATTGGGTCCCTTTGGACCAAACACAAGCCATACCAGATAGAAGCATAGACAATATCGACCCAATTGCCATAATTCCTCCTACAGGTAGACACCTTTAAGGTTGGGACAAAACATAAACCCTCTGACCCCCTTGACTTCCATCCATCTTAACCAAATTCTTTTGCACCAGAGATTGATATCATGGTGAAAAGGAGGGGGTAACGAAATACATACCAGATATCCAACATTGCGGAGTGTTGAGGGCTCACTAATGTCGGCCTCCCACCGTAGTAGTTTACAAGTATCTCCACTTTTCCACCGAAGCTTGACATGCAAACCTGCATATGCTCAAGCCTTGAATGGCATCTCCTACCTCTAGCCACCATCTTATTCCCATGCTGCATGCAAGAAGTGGCCCTTCCAACCTTTCCACGCATGTGGAAGGTGGTGGGCTTGTACTTTGAGGCATCCACCATTAATTACAATGAGTATGTCGTAGAGAAAGTACACACCCTGATCAGGGGAAAATTGCTTATACATACTTATTAGAAATATTTTTTGTAGTAATTGTAGGTAATCTCAAGTGAAAAGTTAAAATAATTATAAGACATTTAAACTTGTGATAATGTATTACTTATGCATTGCTTAAAAGAAAAATAAAAATAAGAGTGGTTGTTCTATGTATTTAAAAGTAGAAGTAGAATTGAATAAAACTATGTGTTAATAGCTAATGACATCGTTATATTAAATGTGAATTGAAGTTTTTAAAATAAATAAATTGATGAAAATATGTGTCATATTAACCCTATCCATAACACCCCAAAGTATAATTGAACAAAACACATGTATTTTTATATTTTTAAGTAACAAAGTGTGAAAGCTATGTAATATCACCTAATTAATATCTACATAGAACATGTCTCTTAAGAGATCAC
Source organism: Pinus albicaulis (assembly GCA_034641835.2). Taxonomy (NCBI): domain Eukaryota; kingdom Viridiplantae; phylum Streptophyta; class Pinopsida; order Pinales; family Pinaceae; genus Pinus; species Pinus albicaulis. Next base: position 846,178,938 of record CM076576.1, read on the forward strand.
AGAGCTAATTGTTTAGTGTTTAAGGCATAATAGTTTTGATTTTTTGGAAAGTCTAATCATCTTACCTACATATGTTAATCTAGAATCTAACATTTAAGCCCAAGGTTATGTACATAACAACTATTTTGGAGCCTCTATTATTATGGATTTCATGATGAGATGGATTTTGGCTAGATTAATGTCTTGAAAAAGTGTATAACTCAACCTAATTCTTACAAGAGATGTGAAATTTACAAACGTAGTAACACATAGTCATTCTTCTAGAGTTAAGAATAATCCTCTTACACCTAGCATTTTATTAATTTTTTTGATACTAATATGGTTTCAAATGTTAATTTCAATATTTCATTAATATTTTTTTAACAACTTATTATCAGATTATGAATATTATTCATATTTAAAGTTGGTTTAATAATAATAAAATTTTGATTATATATACACAAAAAATTGATTTATGATAAGAGTTATTTGGTGGAAGTTCCTTCATAAAAATATATGGGAAGAAACTTCCATCATAATCTTAGTTGGAATGATAGCATTGAGAAAAGATAAATGGAGATTGGAAAGCTTACTATGGACTTGGAAACAATCAAGATATTTGGATTTGAGATTAAAAAAAAAAACTCTTCTCTGATTTTGGATTAAAAAAACTCTTCTTTGAGACTCTAGTCACTCCTGTTATTTACATGGATGCAAGCTTTGATGTTGTTGTATATCCAAATAGTCATGGATGAAGATTGAAGAGATCCAAAATCAACTTATAGCCTACAACCTCAAGATTAAAGGAAATACTCCCTACCATATCCTGGTGATTGAAGCAAGCATTTCGAATTGAAAGTGTGACTATGATTAGGTATCTTATGCATAAGAAGAATTTATCCAACATGGACACCAAGAGGTTTCCAAAAATTGCTTCTAACTCTAGCCAGAAACCCCACCTCTAGCTCTAGGGAGGGTGATATAAGGTTGTCTATTCTTGGATGAACCATTGGGAACAAAGGAGGAGATCATCTTCTAGAATCCATATAATATTAAAATTGTTATTAGTTCCAAATTTAAGGAGAAATTGTGGGGAAATACAGAGCAAGAGGGGAAAAAAAAACCTATGATATTATAAGGGGGTGATCAACCCCAATCTCAAAAACCTAAATTATCTTTCTGCCTTAACTAGTGTTAAGAAGAAAATGAAGATTGCCAAGATAAGAATTGTTTCTCATGAGCTTAGCAATGAAAGTGAAAATTGGTCAATTCTAAAAAAAGTCATGTGATAAAAGAGTTTGTAACATGTGCCATCAAGAGGGTTGAAGATGAAAATCACTTTCTCTTAAATTGTTATATTCAATTTAATTTTCAAAATACATATCACTCTTTTTTTTTTTTATCATTACTTCTCATATAAGTGTTTGAGTAATTACAAAAGGAATAGATGTGTTTTGGAGTATTAACTTGAGGACGGATGAGAAATCAGATCATGGCATTCCACTATAAATAGATGAGGAGAAGGGTTAATTAGGGGTTGGAAGGAAACCACTAGTTTAACCCAAAAGAAAATTAAGTTAAAGGTCATGAATTAAATATTTTTAAATTATAATTTTTTTTTAAATGTTGTTGCTTAATTTATTACATTTGACTAAAAAGAAATATATATTTTACTTAAATATCTAAAATAAAAATCTATTATTAAAATAATAATATTCTATTTAATTCGTTTTATTATTATTAGAATGGAACAATATCATTTATTATTTAAAATATTAAAAAGGAGGGAGGATTATTCCAAAAAAAAAAAGTTAATAAAAAAAGAATAAAACCGAAAAGACCAAAAATGGGAGAGGAGACACCAACACTTAGGAGTATAGGGTCTTTTTTCAATCTCCAAAGCCTCCCTTAGCTTAGGACCATGAAAATAGTCAACATTGACACAGCTAAAGCAGAGTAGCCTGATCTTGAGTGTTTAATGTCACTTGCATGTTCACAAATCCTTTGATACACGAGAAAAGAATGATGTAAACTCCTTTTCTATCCCTCTGATGCCAAAATCCTTAACAGATTTCCTCAACGAATTTCAGAAAATAGTGTGAAGAGGTTTAAAAATTGAAAAAATATTATACTTCTTAAGAATTTTAGCTATTTTAGTCAGAAGTCTCTGGAAATCTGCTCACAAAACACGCAGTGTCCTGATTCCTGGGCCCGTACCCCTTGGTTAGCAGCTCCTTTTCTGTTTGGTATAGTGGGTTCGACTGGGGATATGGGACCAGTTTCCCAATATGTGTGTGTGTGTGTTGAGAATTGATATTTCCTTTCTAAAAGTTCCTAAGTGAAATGCTTTTATTCTAACTCTAATCTAATAACATGCAATTGTATTCTAATAAATAGAAATATCTAATTCTACACTAACCCAGGATGTAATCTTTCCGTTATGCGATCTAAAATGATTTCAAATAACAATTGGTAATAAAGATCATTCAATGTTATAAGAAAAGAATTCAATAGAGATAAACCACTTCGTATAAAAAGTTAGACGAAACAATTGTGAAAAACATATCGCATAATAAGCTACTCATATATTAAGCATAAATAAATAGCTATCACCGTACAGAAGTGCCAAATGATAACTCAAGCATTCATGCATCAATATATAAACAACTGAACATGAATATCACTTTAACACAAAGGCAGAAATAGTTAAGAGATAAAAGTACCATTTATAACTAGTTCTACTCATGAGCTTCAAGCAATAATGACTTATCTCTTCTTAATCCAACATCCACTAAGAGTACAAAAGTGCAACATCAGTAGTAGATATTAAATGCAGATATCAATAAATCTTGTTCCATTCATTCATCAAAACCTCCTCGGAGGGTACAAAAGTGCATGTTCTGAGGACAAGTTTTTGACAAATTTCAGGACCCTTCTCTAAATGCATGAGAAGGGTTTAAATACTACTAACTAAATCTAAAAATAATTTATTACAAAAATGTAAGATACGGTTTAAATGACCGTCCTCATTTCAGGAAAAAATAGAGCAATATTAATACTAACACTGAATCTAAAATTAAAACTAACAACTAACTATTTATGTATATGTTCCTTGAAATCACAAGTGTTCAACATTTGTTTGAGAAGATTCGGTTGGCCGACTTCCAACTTTAACTGTCCTGTGAAAATGGAATCGGCAAGAGTTGGCGCCATCTTCTCGGCAGAATTGATGATACATTTGAGAGTCATGCACTGGCTGTGTGGTTTTACCAAATATGCCCAGTAAGAATCCCAATTCAACTTAGTTAATCTTTTAATTGATTCTGCCTTTTCTTGAGCCTTCTGTCTCCAGCCTGTCTGCAGTTGCTGTACTTTCGGTATATACCCTGGAGTGGTTTCTGAGATCAGATTTTCCTTGTGCAAATTTTCATTTATGCAGTCAATAACACTGTTTGCTGTTGTGGTTGCTTCTTCTGCCGCTTGCTCTGCTTTCCTGATTTGTGCATCCCATTTGTTAAAGAGCATTTCTTTGTGATTGTCATTGATTATTGGTGCACCTGCTCTTTTCCCCTCCTCTGTTTCTTTCCAAGCCAAATATTCGGTAACTCTTTTATTAATTAAATCATAATCATGTCGTAAGTCTATGACTTGATTAGTGATTTTATCGCTTATTTTACAATAAGAGTTCCACTGTGATATTCTTTGGCACAATGCTTCCTGTTGCTGCAGTAGTTGATCATTTAAGGAAATGGATTCTATGATGAATTCTGTAAGCTTAGGATCATCCTTGTGCATCTCTTGCATAACCTGTAACTGTTTTTCTCTTTTAGCCAAAATGTTCTGGTACCCTATCTGCATTGTGTTGTGGACTATAAAATACATCAAGAGGAGGAATTTCCTCTATTTTGAGCATAAGTTCAGAGGATGGGGTAATGGGAATATGTTCCATTTCTGAGACATTGCTAATTGTTCCTGTGACTATATCTTTTGTTGCCTGTACATTACTCACAGGTGTCTTTGTGCTCTGTCCTTCAATATTGATTAAATCATTGAATGTCTCTCATTCTCTATCTAGCTCGGTTCTGACTGATGGTGGCTGGACGATGAGAGGGGGAGGATCTAGCTGTGGAGAGGTCAAAACCTGTTGATGTGGGAGCTCCTTTGACTGGGCAGTATCCCTTACTGACCCTTCACTTTTATCATGGTCACATTCAGACCTCTTAGAGTGTTCTGACGTTTCTCTTCCGGACTTAGATTTAGATCTGTCTGTGCCTGAACTTCCACTGAGACTAATACTAGGGGTTGGTTCCCTTATGGGTTCCAAGCGTAATTTATCCAAAGGGATATTAGCTAACCTCCTTTCCCTGTATATCTTTTACTCTTGAAATTTTGCTGGAGGAAATCGCATTTGGTCCGAATGTAGAACCTCTTTAAGTGTACCTTTCTGTTGGAACATGTCATCAAAAAGATCATCTTCTTTAGAAAACACCTTTATTTTGACTGCAATAGTGAAATTTTTAGCAATATCATAAGGGTCGAACGGTCTTCTTGTAAATTTGAACAATCGTAGACATGTTATGTTGTTTACTTCTTTGAATGCATGGCCTACATCAAATAGTGAAAAGGCCCCACAGGCCATAGGAAATTGTGGCCAAATAGCCTTCTTTTTGTCCTTCAAATCTTTAGTCAAACCTCCTTCTCTGCAGGTTTGATAAGCAATTTCTCGTGCCATGAGTTTATCAGGAACATACAAAGGTAAGACATGAGGGGAAGTGAGACTTCCAAATACCCTGACATATGTAAACAGTTCTTCTCCGAACCATCTCACGACAGGGAGTATATCTACCTCTGCTTCGGGAGAAAATCTTGGAGCGTCTTTATCATATAACATTTTGTACAGGGGCAACATGATTCCATGACAAATATTGTAAAAATACGGAGTGAACTTTGAATCCCACAATTCTTTATGATAAATATGAATGGGTAAGTGGTCTTGAGTCGTCAATTTCCAACCCATTAAAGGAAACTTGGAAATATAACAGATTGAATCCATCACATATGCAGATAAGTAAAAAGGGTGATAAATTATCTCAGAAACAATTCTTTTAGACCATTAATTCAAAATGGTTGTGGCTAAGTTGTCAGATAATATCTTAGCCCAATCCACAATAGTAGCATTGATGGCGGCATTCAATAATGGTAGCCATTTAGATGAAAATTTATTAATGTCTGGCTTCCCAAAAAGTCTACAGAGCATAGCAGCGGCAAAGCAATATGGGGAGGTGAGAGAACCAGTACTATACATACCATGTTTATCCTTTTTTAGTGGTTCGTCCCTCCTTGACTAGTCCTTGGTGGATTTTTCCAGGTTTTCATTTTCTTTAGCAAACTTCTCCATGAATTGTTTGTTATAAGTCACCTGTGGCTCTGGTAAATGATACATGAGTCTCAAATCTTGTGGAGTGAATGAGCCAATGAGTTCTTGACGCTGAGTCTTAAATTTTCTGTTTGTAATGTCAGTGTTTTCCAGTACCCATTTAACCATGTCTGTGTATGGAACAATTTTGGGCCTCGCCGCTATCCGGTGCAAGAACGACCAAGCTAGCTCTGTAATAGACGCCTCAGAAGACCCATGTGAACCTGCAGTAGATGTAACCTCCATTATTCTGGGATTCTCTTCCTCAAGTAGATTGTACATGCCTTCCCAAGTAGTAATACCAGCATCTTTGTTACAGGCGGTGTCTGTATACAAGGGAGTCATTTCTTTGTCTTCAGAACTTGGAGCTTTGTCTTTCTTTCCCATAATATCCTGAATACTGCTTTCTATAGTTCTCTGGTCTTCGTTCCTGCAGTTTACAAATGAAGTGAGAATAATGATAGGAAAAAGGTGACGGGAAAGCTTTTAAATGCCAAAGACATATAAAATATACCACCCTACGTGAAATGGCTCTTCGATCAGAACAAAACCACATTTCATTAATGATTGACAACTCACTCATTGATTAGCATTAAAGCGCATAACCAGGCCTCAGTTTATGAAAAAAAAAATTCATACAATGAGCCCTAAAGATCCGCGATAAGGAAATCTGCGATTTTCTTCGCAATATCGCAGATCGCAATCTCATGAAATTTCAATATCGCAATACCACAATATCATAGAATCGCTATATCTCTATATCGCAATATCGCAAAATCGTTGGAGCGTAGCATATGACAAACGTTCGTTAATGTGTTTTTCTGCAAAATGTGATTTGCGATATGTGCCATCGCATATCAGCGGTTTTGAGAATTTTCAGCGTAACATATGACATTTGAGGCATGCGATACGATGAATGTTTTTAGTGCGTAGTTTCGCATCGCGATCTCGCAATCTTAGAAATTCGTTTGTAAGGAGGTATCCATTACCTTTTTTGCGATGCGATATTTTTTAAGGAATGATTTTATCCTTCCTTATCATAAAACTTAAGCTTTTTAAGATTCTTCAAGGGGTATTCTCCTAATTTTATGATATTAAGTTTTATTGAAAAAGGAAATACAAGCACTAATTGATTTTTAAAACATTAGGGGAATTTTGAGGTGTAAAATGGGCCTCCTAAGAAAAATGTACAACAAAAATAAACTTTATAACAACCAATAGGATTCAAGATGATGATGTCAACCATGGGGGATGATTTACCATTTTTTAATTAAAAGGGTAAAAATATTAAAAAATAATAAAATAATAAAACTACTTTTTTCAACTCGTATTTTCAACTTATCTCCCAAAATTTTTACTCAAATTTCGAGTGGGAGTACTCGTTGGATGTGAAATTTAATTCCTCATCCAAGGAGTACCCATGTTGCATACTTTCGATGAACTCTACTACACGAAAAATGAGAAATACATAAAAAATGTGATTGTAATCACGTTTTTTTATGTATTTCTCATTTTTCGTGTAGTAGGACCCATCGAAAGTATGCAACATGGGTACTCCTTGGATGGGGAATTAAATTCCACATTCAACGAGTACTCCCGCTCGAAATTTGAGTAAAACATTTGGGAGATAAGTTGAAAATATGAATTGAAAAAATAGTTTTTTCATTTTTCCCTCTAAAATTTGATGATGTCATCAAATCTTATTAGATTTTTTCCACTATTATTTTATAATTTTTATATACTCTATTTAGACCTCAAAAATTCCCCTAATGATTTTTGACTAAGGGCCCCCACTTATTTAGTATTAGTGATAATACTAAATAAGTAGGGGGGTTGTTGTTGGCCACAACAATTGGCGATTCACTTGGAAGAACTAGTTATCTCTGCTTTTCTTTTGAATTTTCTAAACTTTCAAAACAGAAAATTTTTCAGAAAATCAAACTTTATTATAGAAAGACAAAGTACATTATGCTTTTATCTATCAATGATATTTCGTTTCTTCTATATTCAACTTTGATTATTTACTTCCTCAAGCTAGTCCTTGTATCTACATCAGTCACTACTTGGTTTATAAAGATAAAAACAAAGGCTTCTCTGTAAATCAGTTTTAAATATGCTCATTTGTCGTAGGTAGAGCCTCTGCTGCCAGCAGGCGTTTATAGCCTCGACAGGGTTACCTGTTACCCAGCAATGATCTTGTATCCTACTTAGAGAAATATACAATTTTCAAAGAGAAATCCATATCCACACTTATTGCTTTTATTTTCTTTTTATCCTTAAAGAACAATGTCTTGGTTTGGTAGCCAATTTATGACAGTGCCATTCACTTGATTTATAACTTTGCTGAACAAGCTGGCTCGTGATGAGACCCCTTGTCTTTTGATTGCAACAATCTTGAGTCATTGCCTTGTTGTGGTATGCAGTATTGGCAAAGTCAGCAAGCTATAATATCTATGATCATGATAAGTCGGCTCGTGATGAGACCTCTTACTCTTTAAGTTAAAGTGTATCATTGGATTATTCCCTGAACGTTGTAATTTCCTAGGTGGGGAGGAAGTCATTGTTTCCTTAAGATAGCTCTGGACGACAATGGTAGAGTTTTTGGAAAGAACTTTTCTACAGAGAATCTTCGTTTTGTTATTGATACCTTTCATTGGACTGATATAAAACAATTTCCCACTAAAGGTCGCTTTTTATCAAAATTTACAAGGTTGAAACTAGTATCATTTCTAGGCTTAGAGCCTTTTAACTGTATCTTTCAATAATAATGATCAATTTTCTAGAAGAATTCTATTTATACAAGTGAAAAAACAAAATCTAAAAGAGAATTTGTATCTTTTTCGTGAATTCCAAATGTAACCATTTACAACTGGTTTTATTATGAAAATAAAGAAAACTAATTTACAAAATAGAAGAATGATCTCCTATGGAAAATATTTTTTGAGGATCTGTCCGTTAACAGGTAAAGACTCTCTTTTTCCTGTTAAATCCTATAACATAAAAGTAGATGGACCTATGACTTCTGCGATTTGGAAAGGGCCAAGCCACATTCGTTGAAATTTCCTATGTTTCCCTTTTTCCTCATGAGCCTTGTCCCATTTTAAAACTAGATCTCCCATCTGAAAGTCCTTTCTGGATATCATGTTTGAATCAAAAGAAGCTTTTACTAATGCTTGGTGATGAGCATGAGTTATTTTGGCCTGTTCTCGTTGTTCTTCTAGCTTAATTATTTCCAGCTGCCTTAGTTTTAAGGAAGAAGTTGGTGCTTCATAAATATATTGAGCTAAGGCCAAAGAGGGAATTGCTAAATGAGTTGGAAGAACCACTTCTTTCCCATAAACTAAATTAAAGGGAGAAGTGCCAATGGAGGCTTTCTGCGTTATTCGATCTGCCCATAAAGCATATATTAAAGACTTATGCCAATTTTTATGATTTTGATCAATGGTTCGCTTAATGATTCTGATTAAGTTTTTATTTGTAGATTCAGCTAACCCATTTCCCTGTGGGTAATAATTGGCAGAGTATTTAAGTTTGAAACCCCTTTTGAGTGCAAATTCAGTCATAGCATTACCAGAAAAATACGATGCATTATCAAACATTAAAGCAGAAGGTAAACCAAACCTGGTGATTATGAACTGATCTATGAACTCGATGATATGCTCGGCATTAGCTGTCTTGAGAGGAACTGCTTCTACCCATTTAGTAAAATAATCAGTTGTTGTAAGGATATACCTATGTTTTTTAGAAGAGTGAGGAACGATCTCACCTATTATGTTCAATCCCCATTGATCAAAAGGTTGCTCAATGTTGACTGGTTGCAGCGGCAATGATGGTTTCTTTTATCTCCCAGCAGCGGTTTGACAAACTTGACATTTCCTTACGTAGCTATGTGAGTCTTTGAATAGTGTGGGCCAGTAATAGCCTGCGCGGAGGATTTTATGTGCAGTAGCATCTCCAGCATAATGTCCGCCTGCTGGCCCATCGTGGAGTTCCTGCAAGACTTTTTCAGCTTCAGATTTCTCAAGACATCTAAGGAGAACAAAATCATAATTCATTCTAAAAAGAACATCATTCACAAGCTGATATTGTTTAGCTTTCAACCTTAGAGCTCTTTTCTTGGTGTAATTGAGATTTGGAGGAGCATATCCATTCTTTAGATAAAATATGATATCAACATATAATGATTCAACATCGTTTAGGCTTACCTCATACATTTGTATCTCTGTAGATGGTTTTTCAGAAATAAGCGATGCTCCAGCTAGTATTTTGCAAAAGCCTTGACCTCTTACAATACTTGCTGGTTTGATTTCTACGTCATATTCTTGTAAGGCAGTAACCCAATTGGCTCTTTTCTCACCCACATCTTTCTGTACTAAGAGATTTCTTACCGCTGGAAACGGTACTATGATTTTTGTATGGGTTTTAAGTAGAAAGGGTCTGAAATATTTAATTGCTTTGAAAACAACATAAGCTTGTTTCTCTACATTTGAATAATTTAACTCAACTCCCTGTAAATTTGAACTAAAAAAAACAATTGGGGCTTCTGCCTTGTCTTGATTTGCTTGAGTGAGTATCGCAGCATATGATCTATCAGAGGCAAATGTATATAAAATAAAAGGATCGGAAAAATTTGGAGTTGCTAAAGATGGAGCGTTAACAATTGCTTGTTTGATCAGATTGAATGCTTCATATTCGTCTTGGCCCCATTTGAAGTTTGAGTTCTTTTTAATCATTGCTTGTAAAGGAGATACAATTCTTGAAAAATCTGGCACAAATCTCTTTACAAAATTAATCTGGCCAAGGAAATATTGCATAGCTTTCTTGTTGTGAGGTAAGGGTATTTCAGAAATCTCCTTGATTCTATCAGGATCAATATGAATTCTAGATTTTGACACTATGAATCCAAGAAGTTTTCCTTCACTTAATGCAAAAAAATATTTTTTTGGGTTAAGTGAAATTCCATACCTTTGACAACGTTGGAAGATCTATTTTAAATCTCTAAGATGATTGCCTCGTTTCTTGGAATATACAGTTATATCATCCAAGTAAATTACCACTGATTTGTTAACTAATCCCTTGAATGCGATGTCCATGGCTCTCTGAAATGTGGCACCAGCGTTGATTAGACCAAAGGGCATCTTTTGATATGTGTAAGTGCCCCATTTGGTTCTGAATGTGGTTTTCAATTGATCATCAGGATGGACCAACACTTGGTTGTAACCAGAGAAACCATCTAAGAAGGACATTAATTCTGATCCTGCGACTGCTTGCAGTATTTGCTCCATGGGAGGCAAAGGAAAATTATCTTTTTGGCAGGCTTTGTTAAGATTTCGAAAGTCAATGCAAATTCTAATGTCACTGTTCTTATTTCTAACAGGAACCATATTGGAAACCCATTTAGAATGTTGAACAGGAAAAATGATTTTGGCTTTCAATAACTTATTGAGTTCAGATTTGATCTGGTTTTCTAAATTGGGATGGATCTTTCTCAGCTTTTACTGGACAGGTTTTTCATCGTTTATCATTGGGATAGTATGTTGGATGATAGAAGTGTCATAAGTTTTGAGTTCATCGTAGTTCCAAGCAAAGACACTTTTGTATTGTTTCAAAATACAAACATACGCTAATTTTTCTTTAGGCGCTAGGCCAAGGCCTAGGTTGATATTCTGTGGTTTGGTATCAGTTCCTAAATTTACTAATTCATAGTTCAAAGTTGAAATTTGCAGTTTTGAATTGGTAGATATTTTGAATCGATCTTTCAAATCATAAAGGTCTTCTAACTTGACTACTGACTTTGGCATAGCATTATTAGTGCTATCTTGTTGCAATTGTCTATCATGTTGGTCCTCATCAATTATCTGATTGGTGTAAGATCCTTCAGATGTGAGGAAGCTTACAATATCAGGATCATCGTTGAAAATCCTCCAATTGGTAATGTTATCAGGAATCGAGGGTCTAAATATTAATTCGATTGAAAATCGATCAGGGCTATAGTCTTCTGAAGGAATGAGCTTGGAAGCTACGTTAGCTAGGAGGTCTGCACTAGCATTCTGGAGTCTGGGGATTGATGAAATATTAAATGCTATAAAGTGTTCAGTCAGATCTTGAACTAAAGATTGATAATGCTTTAAATGACCTGATAAACAATGTATAGTATTGCGTACCTATCTGATTACAATTTCAGAATCTCCGAAAACTTGTAGATATTTGATGTCTAATCCGATTGCTTTGTATAATCCTTGGACTAAAGCCTCGTATTCTGCGGTATTATTGGTGCAATCGAACTCGAGTCTACAAGTTAGCATAGTTTTGTTTCCCTCTGGACTAATCAACACGCATCCTGCTCCTGCTCCTTCATTAGACTTAGAACCATCAAAAAATAACTTCCAAAATAAAGATTTATTTACAGGAGCATCTATAAAATTAATACATTTAGAACTATCTGTTTGTGAAAAAATTTCTACTTGAGATAAAACAGAATGTTCTAAGTAAGGTGAAGTATGAGCATTAAAATTTCCTAAGAAAGAATCAACTGAGTAGTTGCCAATGATATTATTGTTGTATGCTACCGGTTCATTTTCTCCTTCCAGTTCTGTTACTATGTATTTCTGATGTTTTTCTCACTCAACCTTTATCTGATTTGGTTTACCATTGTAAGGAAGCCACATGTGCGACCAATCAGTTGCAAAGTATCCATGAAGTTTTTCTGACCAATCTCTGCTAAGAATTAAGCCATAAAATTCTGGAATATCTACAACTAAAATGTCGATAACTTGACATACCTTTGGATTAGATGACAGCCTTATGGTAACCTGATTTAATTCGCCAATCACTTCAACTTGCGATCGATCTAGCTGAACTATGCGCACAGCAGATTTTTGCGGTTGAATGTTCAACTTTGCACATATTGATTTTGGTAAAATATTAGATGAAGCTCCAGAATCCACTAAGCAATTATGCAAATTTTTATTGAAAACTTCATAAGTAAGAAGAAATGGGGGAGTATGAGATCTCGACCTTCCTCCAATTAAAGTGATATTTTCTAGATCAACTTTATTAATCACATTAGTTGGAGGTCTTCCCATTTCATGGGAAGCTTGAGAAATTACAGGAGCGGGAAAAGGTTTTTCTGGTATAGCATGAAATTCTTTCAAAATTACCTTTTGCTGGTGTTTTAACTTTCTCAATTCATAAAAAGTGATGTTAGCCCTAGTCTTCTTCATGTCTTCTATGATATTATACTCCATTTCATCCGAAACGATCAGTGTTTTTGATGGAGTTGATGAATCTGTTTGGACTGGGCTAGTTTGAGTTGCTTTGGATGTCGTTTTCTTGGCTGCAACTTTATCCTTAGTCATTGAGCTTGCGCTCTTTGGCTTAGGAGTAGGTTGAGGAGGATCAAGTTGATTTCTACTTCGAGTGCTAACCGGGGATGCCTCTTGATCTTCTTCATCTGGGAGGATGAAATCCCACATACCTTGTATTTCTACAACTTCTTCTTCATCGGTAGTTTCTTCAGTAGCAATCTCCTCTTCTTCTTCTTCTGATTCAGCACTTGTGATAGCATTTGGCGGCTTTGAATCGGTTGAAGGGTTTCTTCTATAAGGCCTGTACGGATTTTTAGAAGATGTTTCTGCCACTTTTTTCTTAATGTCAACCATTTCGTTGGACATGGTTTTCAGAACTTTCTGCAATCCTTCTAAATTGAATGGATCTTTCGATTGTTTTTTCTTGGGGTCTTCCTTAAAATTAACCTTCTTGGATTTTCGTTCCTCTATCGTGTTTTTCTTTTCTAGGGCTATGATACATTTCTCTACTGCTATTGCTTCCTTCATATTGTCAGCTAAAGTTGTTTTGTTAGCCCTATCAACGAAGATTGCTATGTTTGATGGTAAAGCAGAAATGTACCATTCACTTCGCACTTCTTCGCTAGGCTTGGAAGCAGTAGGAATTTTATTTAACAGTTTATTGAAACGTGAATTAAAATCTTTGATAGGTTCTTTTGAATCGACCCTAAGGTTATAAAGGTCATTGATCAGTGTCGCCGTAGACCTGTCATCACCAAAATTAGTCAAAAATTGATCTTGGAAGATATCCTAACTAGTGATAGATCCAGATGGTAATGAGAAATACCATGATCCGGCTGCTCCTTGTAGAGTATAGGGAAAAAATCAGATGACAATGTCTTCATTGGTAACTCCATTGAGATTTATGGACAACATAAAGTTATTTATATGTTCTTCCGCTAACATGCCTGCTTCAGGATTAAACTTAGGCAGCCATTTTTCAGGATGGGCCAGTATTTGACTCAAGGGTGCAGGCATTATGACTGCCCCTGGGTTATTCCATGGAGATTGGGCCATCACTGAACTACCAACAGAGGAAAGCACAGAATATGATCCCTGCGGTTGGGAAGATGAGGATATTACGATTCCAGATGTTTGAGAAGGAGATGTGGAAGTTCGAGTGGATTGGTGGACAATAATCTGAAGTGGAGGGGTGGATGGTTGACTTCACGGTGAAGAGGTTGAGATGGATGATGATGATGAAAGAGTCTCGCTATCAGACCCTTTAGGTGATTTCCTTGCTCTCTTCCTTGTAGGTAGAGGTAACTCAGTTGGATGAATTCCAAGCTTTTCGCTTTGTAATCTGGTGAGAGGATGAGCAGGGTTATATTGCGAAGTCACACTGCCTTGAGATTTATCAGATCTTTGAGGTGATATTGAAAATCGCTGAAGTTTATGAATCAAAGATTCAACTTCAGGAGGTTCAATAGCAGATTCTTCTGAAAAGTCAGGGTTTGTAGCAGTGTCTGTTCTTCTTTCGACTTCTGGCTCTAGATTTAAAATTTCTGAGTGCGATGGAGAAGTCGGGGGAGATGGTGAGGGTGATTTACTCTCAGAATGGTATTTAGATTTAGATTTACTTCCCATTCATAGTTCCTGGCCCTCCTTCTAGCGCCAAATATGTTGAAGCCCCAAAAATCGGGTCTACAACAAGGGGGATACCCACCCGGTCCGGACCTTGGTTAGCAACTCCTTTTCCGTTTGGTATAGTGGGTCCGACTGGGGATATGGGACCAGTTTCCCAATATGTGTGTGTGTGTGTTGAGAATTAATATTTCCTTTCTAAAAGTTCCTAAGTGAAATGTTTTTATTCTAACTCTAATCTAATAACATGCAATTGTATTCTAATAAACAGAAATATCTAATTCTACACTAACCCGGGATGTAATCTTTCCGTTATGTGATCTAAAATGATTTCAAATAACAATTGGTAATAAAGATCATTCAACTGTTATGAGAAAATAATTCAATGGAGATAAACCACTTCGTATAAAAAGTTAGACGAAACAGTTGTGAAAAACATATCGCATAATAAGCTACTCATATATTAAGCATAAATAAATAGCTATCACCGTACAGAAGTGCCAAATGATAACTCAAGCATTCACGCATCAATATATAAACAACTAAACATGAATATCACTTTAACACAAAGGCAGAAATAGTTAAGAGATAAAAGTACCATTTATAACTAGTTCTACTCATGAGCTTCAAGCAATAATGATTTATCTCTTCTTAATCCAACATCCACTAAGAGTAAAAAAGTGCAACATCAGTAGTAGATATTAAATGCAGATATCAATAAATCATGTTCCATTCATTCATCAAAACCTCCTCGGAGGGTGCAAAAGTGCATGTTCTGAGGACAATTTTTTGACAAATTTCAGGACCCTTCTCTAAATGCATGAGAAGGGTTTAAATACTACTAACTAAATCTAAAAATAATTTATTACAAAAATGTAGGATACGGTTTAAATGACCGTCCTCATTTCAGGAAAATGTAAAGAAAAATTGATACCAACACTGAATCTAAAACTAAAACTAACAACTAACTATTTGTGAATATGTTCTTTGAAATCGCAAGCGTTCAGCATTTGTTTGAGAAGAGTCGGCTGGCCGACTTCCATCTTTAACTGTCCTATGAAAAAGGAATCGGCAAGAGCTGGCGCCATCTTCTCGACAGAATTAATGATACATTTGAGAGTCATGCACTGGCTGTGTGGTTTTACCAAATATGCCCAGTAAGAATCCCAATTCAACTTAGTTAATATTTTAATTGATTTTGCCTTTTCTTGAGCCTTCTGTCTCTAGCCTGTCTACAGTTGTTGTGCTTTCGGTAGATATCCTGGAGTGGTTTCCAAGATCAGATTTTCCTTGTGCAAATTTTCATTTATGCAGTCAATAACACTGTTTTCTACTGTGGCTGCTTCTTCTGCCGCTTGCTCTTCTTTCCTGATTTGTGCATCCCAATTGTTAAAGAGCATTTTTTTGTGATTGTCATTGTCAAGTGCTGGCTTGTTGCGCTTGTTGCTGCAAAAACTCGTACTTGATCTTTCTCTTTTAGTAATTTCTGCACTTGATGCTTTATCATCGGCCGCATATGCATATGCCCCCGTAATCCTAGATAATTTTTCTCTTCGTTGATTTTTGGTACCCCTCAGATACTTTATCAATGGCCGCAGAGGCATATGCTCCTGTGATCTGAGATAATTTGGTGAGATTTTCAGTGGGATCAGTGGTAGGATCTTGCCATAGGATGTGTAATTGCTCTGCATCATGAGAGAGCACATTTTCTAATTTCATTTTCTTTATTTGTCTTCTCACTACTGGCTTGTGTTGTGGACTATAAAATACATCAAGAGGAGGAATTTCCTCTATCTTGAGCATAAGTTCAGAGGGTGGGGTAATGGGAATATGTTCCATTTATGAGACATTGCTAATTGTTCCTGTGATTATATCTTTTGTTGCCTGTACATTACTCACAAGTGTCTGTGTGTTCTGTCCTTCAATATTGATTAAATCATTGAATGTCTCCCATTCTTTATCTAGCTCAGTTCTGACTGATGGTTGTTGTACGATGAGAGGGGGAAGATTTAGCTGTGGAGAGGTCAAAACCTGTTGCTGTCGGAGCTCCTTTGACTGGGCAGTATCCCTTATTGACCCTTCACTTTTTTCATGGTTATTTTCAGACCTCTTAGAGTGTTCTGACGTTTCTCTCCCAGACTTAGATTTAGATCCACCTGTGCCTGAACTTCCACTGAGACTAATACTGGGAGTTGGTTCCCTTAAGGGTTCCAAGCGTAATTTATCCAAAGGGATACTAGCTAACTTCATTTCCCTGTATATCTTGAACTCTTGCAATTCTGCTGGAGGAAATCGCATTTGGGCCAAATGTAGAACTTCTTTAAGTGTACCTTTCTCTTGTAACATGTCATCAAAAATATCTTCTCTAGAAAACACCTTTATTTTGACTGCAGTAGTGAAATTTTTAGCAATATCATAAGGGTCGAACGGTCTTCTTGGAAATTTGAACAAACGTAAACATGTTATGTTGTTTACTTCTTTGAATGCATGGCCTACATCAAATAATGAAAAGGCTCCACAGGCCACAGGAAATTGTGGCCAAATAGCCTTCTTGTTGTCCTTAAAATCTTTAGTCAAACCTCCTTCTCCACAGGTTTGATAAGCAATTTCTCATGCCATGAGTTTATCAAGAACATACAAAGGTAAGACATGAGGGGAAGTGAGACTTCCAAATACCCTGACATATGTAAACAGTTCTTCTCCAAACCATCTCGCGACAGGGAGTATATCTACCTCTGCTTCGGGAGAAAATCTTGGAGCGTCTTTATCATATAACATTTTGTACAGGGGCAACATAATTCCATGACAAATCTTGTAAAAATACGGAGTGAACTTGGAATCCCACAATTCTTTATGATAAATATGAATGGGTAAGGGGTCTTGAGTCGTCCATTTCCAACCCATTAAAGGAAACTTGGAAATATAATAGATTGCATCCATCACATATGCAGATAAGTAGAAAGGGGGATAAATTCTCTGAGAAACAGTTCTTTTAGACCAGTAATTCAAAATGGTTGTGTCTAAGTTGTCAGATAATATCTTAGCCCAATCCACAATAGTAGCATTAATGGCAGCATTCAATAATGGTAGCCATTCAGATGAAAATTTATTAATGTCTGGCTTCCCAAAAATTCTACAGAGCATAGCGGCAGCAAAGCAATATGGGGAGGTGACAGAACCAGTACTATACATACCATTTTTATCCTTTTTTAGTGGTTCGTCCCTCCTTGACCAGTCCTTGGTGCATTCTGCCAGGTTTTCATTTTCTTTAGCAAACTTCTCCATGAACTGTTTGTTATAAGTCGCCTGTGGCTCTGGTAAATGATACATGAGTCTCAAATCTTGTGGACTGAATGAGCCAATGATTTCTTGACCCTAAGTCTTAAATTGCATGTTTGTGATGTTAGTGTTGTCCAGTACCCATTTAACCATGTCCGTGTATGGAAGAATTTTGGGCCTCACCGCTATCCGATGCAAGAACGAGCAAGATAGCTCTGTAATAGACGCCTCAAAAGACCCATGTGAGCCTGCAGTAGCTGTAACCTCCATTATTCTGGGATTCTCTTCCTCAAGTAGACTGTACATGCCTTCCCAAGTAGTAATACCAGCATCTTTATTACAGGCGGTGTCTATATACAAGGGCGTCATTTCTTTGTCTTCAGAACTCGGAGCTTTGTCTTTCTTTCCTATAATATCCTGAATACTGCTTTGTATAGTTTTATGTTTTTCATTCTTGCAGTTTACAAATGAGGTGAGAATAATGATAAGAAAAAGGTGACGGGAAAGCTTTTAAATGCCGAAGACATATAAAATATACCACCTTACGTGAAATGGCTCTTCGATCAGAACAAAACCATATTTCATTAATGATTAACAACTAACTCATTGATTAACATTTAAAGTGCATAACCAGGTCTTGGTTTATGGAAAAAAAAAATTTCATACAATGAGCCCTAAAGATCTGCGATAAGGCGATTTGCGATTTGCTTCGCAATATCACAATATCACAGATCGCAATCTCGTGAAATCGCAAAATCGCAATACCGCAATATCGCAACGGTAATCGTTATATCACAATATCGCAAAAATCGTCGTGAGTGTAGTATATGACAAACATCTCGTTAATGTGTTTTTCTCACAAAACGTGATTTGCGATATGTGTCATCGCATGTCGGCGGTTGAGGTTTTTCGCCGTAAGTGATATTTGAGGCATGCGATGCGAGCGAATATTTTTTTGTGCATAGTATCACATCGCGATCTCGCAATCTTAGAATTCCGCTTGTAAGGAGGTATTTATTACCTTTTTGCGATGCGATATTTCTTAAGGAATGATTTTATCCTACCTTACCATAACTTAAGCTTTTTAGATTTTTCAAGGGGTATTCTCCTAAGTCTATGATATTAAGTTTTATTGAAAAAAGGAAATACAAGCACTAATCGATTTTTAAAAAAGACTTACTAAGGGCCCCCACTTATTTAGTAGTAGTGAAAATACCAAATAAGAAGGGGGTTGTTGGGCCGGCCGCGCCGTGGTCCCTAAATCCCTTGAATTAATAATAAAAAAAGCTTTGAGTTCATTCTTTAAAACCTAAGTGGAAGCAAATTTATTATGCAAACAATGAGAACCATGACAATCAAATGTGGTTAACCTTCTGGTTTGATTCTGATAAGACTTGGTCGAATCTTGTCTGCATAGATCCAATCAACCGGACTTACTTTACAACACATTGTAACGTTTGATTCTGATAAGACTTGGTCGAATCTTGTGCGCATAGATCCAATCAACCGAATTTACTTTACAACACATTGTCACGTGGGTTAATTTGTTGATCAATTGAATGGCGGTTTCCCTGAAAATCCAATCAACAACGAAGGATGTCATGTGAAGTCCAAATTTCTGTGATTATTCATCTTTCTTGACAACGTTGAATGCTGAGTCAGCAACAGTTTCAGTACCTGGTTTAATGGTTAAAACTAAACCAAAAAATACGTAATCAGCATTTAATCAAGAATACCAATCTCTATATGTATTCCAGTGTTAATGAAGGATGTCATGTGAAGTTCAAATTTCTGTGATTATTCATCTTTCTCGACAAGGTTGAATGCTGAGTCAGCAACAGTTTCATTCGCTGGTTTAATGGTTAAAACTAAACCAAAAAAAACTATGTAATCAGCGTTTAATCAAGAATACCAAACTCTATATGTATTCCGGTGTTAATGGTGTTGATTGTTAAATTTATTTGGGATTTTGAAGACCACCAAAAGATAAATAAATTGAACAATTTAGACGTACCATTTTTAAATCAAAATATATTTATTTTTGTATTGTGAAGATATGAACTATTAACGTTAAAGTTATAAATTAATTAGCTTTTTTAAAATATAACAGATATATATATTTTAATTACATCTATAATAACTTTTAATGAATATGTTTGATAAAATTAATTCTATTATTATTTTAATTAATTACAAATTTAAAATATAATAATAATAAATATTTTAAAAATTAACATATATTTAATTATAAATATATATTGTAATTTAATTACAAATTTAAAATATAATAATAATAATAAATATTTTAAAAATTAACATATATTTAATTATAAATATATATTGTAATTTATATAAAAATATGGCAAGTGGAGTTTTCTTAGTGGGGTTGGACTCTCAGGAGGAGATGGTGGTGGAGGGTGTGTTAGTTCTACACAGAAGGGAGGCCACTGGAGGTGCATGTAATCACCCCTTGGTGCAGAGGGCGAAAGAACTTTGTGCCACCCAACTCTCGCATCCTCTTTGAATCTACGCACGCCAACCTCACTTGATTTGGTGGTTAGCCTAGATTCTCCTTCTGAGTTGGGAATTATAATCTATATAAAATTAATAGAAGTGTTTGATTATATATATGTATACTTGTAATTAAAATTAAAAGTCTATTTTACCAATTGAAAAGTCAATTAAAATTATTACATGAAAAAATAATTACGATATTTGTTAGTGAAAGTTGAAACAGGTGGTGTGGAGTGGGAAATTGTCATGCCACCAAGCACACAGGGAAAGTGGGCCCATGACGCGGCGTTGACGAAAACTTTGCCTACTTGGCTGAACGATTAATCAGTTGAGCGATTAATTAGGTTGAAGGATAAATATGGTCAAATATAATCATGGGAAAGGGCAATTTTTTTAGTAGTTTTTTTTTCACACAAATTCGGTTGTATTATATTATCTGAAAAGAAGGAGGAGAATAAATTCCTCATTACAAAATTTCCCCTATCTTGATACATAATAGTTTTGTTTGTTGGAGAAGCATTACTTCATGAGTGTTGCTAGAGCTACTATTTTTTTCCCTCCTTTTTGAAGTAGAGGCTATTACATTTGTGCTATATTGTCGGACAAACTGTTTTAAAAGAAAAATACATTTAACTTTCATTTTTAAACTAGATTGACTGCAATAATCCTAGACAAAAGTATGAAAAGCCTAGTGATGTGTAGGATCATTTGTTCACAGTGTTCTCACTACCTATGTGTCTGCTTCCTTGATCCTAAGAGGTGGAGCCTTGTTCTGATTTTTTGTTGAGAGCTTCTCTTATGAATTTGAGAGACTCTTCTAGATGATTGCATCAGTTCTTGACTGTCATTACATCTTTAGTGCAGGTATCCCATCGATAGCGAAGGACGGCCACCTCTGCTTTAGTTCAGGCCTTGTCTTGATGAATTTGGCTTATCAAGATTTCTATCACCACTCTGTGGGATTTACAGAAAGAACAAGGATGTTGTCTGTCTTCTAATGGGTCCATTTGCTGAAGGAGAACGTGTACACTTTCGTTGAAGTCTTCTATGTTTGTTGTTTCTGTTGCGAGTTTTTCCACCTTCTTAGTAGATGCACCTTTGTTTTTTCGATGCTGCTCTTCTGCCTTATCTGTGGAGGAAATCTCGGAGTTTGCAAGATGGAAGGAGCATGTAAACAAAGGCCGAAAGATGGTTGGTTTGGAGCTTCGGCGGAGGGGAATTGGTGGGGATAAAGGGGATAATGTGGGAGGATGGGTGACCATGGGAGGCGTTGTGAAAGTGTAAGGACCAACACCCTGCATGATAGAACGATGGAATTGGAAGTGATGCAGCGAGGGAGGAAGGGGCAATAAGGGGCCGGGAGGAGTGAGGAGAGGGCACTGAGTAATCGGAAATGAGGCAGACAATGTGTAAAACCAAACACGAGCACAAAATTTATAGCTGGACAATGAGGCATCTTTGCCAAGGGGAGTCATGAGAATTAGCAAGGGATGCAGAAAGAGAGTATTGTTGGCTGGGATGTGGTAGATCTTTAGGAGTTCGAGCTTGACAGATCTTTTGGAATTGGGCTGAGATATTTCGAAGAATATAATCATGATATGATTGTTGATCTTCTGATCTGTGTAAGGATGGAGATGCTTTTCAATCAGAAAAGTAGAAGAAATCATCATGGGATAGGGATATGAGATGTAATTCCGTCAATTGTGACTTGACCGATATTTCTCTGAACCCCTTCATTAGCTTGAGAGTTTTCTTGCTTGTTATTTGCTCTAAGAATGTGATAATAATCAACCATTCTATATGCTTTGCTAAAAAAATTTCTCTATGCAAATTTTGATTGAGGGTTGCGTTTTTTGGAGGAGTCTTTCTCACCATTGCTTGAATGATGAGTGAAGAATCTCCAAAAATAATTGCGTTATTGATTTTCCTATCCCTTAGGATTTTCAGGCCTAAAAGTAAACCATGAGCTTCAGCTTTGTTATTTGAAATTTGTCCTAATCCCCAGTTGTATGATATCTGTCTTGATTTGTCTTGGAGGATAATGAAGCCTCCCGATCCTGCTTTGCCCAGATTTTTCTTTAATGCTCCATCAAAGAAAAGGTAGGCTCTATTGAGAGAGTGAATCCAGCTCTGAAACTCTATCTCTGTTTTTCTAATTTTCCAAATTTGTTGGACCCTTGTATTCTTTTGATGGGGAATGAAATTGATCTTATTGAAGGCGAAACCAATCCAGCTTCTCTCGTCATTCTGAAGTTGGGCCATGTCTATTCCATTGAGCCCTTTGGCTGAGAGAAACTCAATCATCAATCCCCATGCTTTTGAAGTTATTGTATTTACTGTGGGGATTTTATTTTTGAAAAATTTCTCATTTCTGGCTAGCCATATTTTCTAACAGAGAAAGGATGGAAGGCTGCTCCAGAATCTCTGAATTTTGGATTTGTTTTTGAATGAGTGTGGAAAGTTGTCTTTCCATTTACTAATGAACTGACTTAGAGGAAGTCTGTAATTCAAATTTGCTTCAATAGGTGCCACCATTGTCTTCCAACAATTTCTAGAAAAAGGACACTCTAGGAAAAGGTGTTGGATTGTTTCCTCTGCCTTCATACAGAGAGGGCATTGGGATGGTCCACAAATTCCTCTCTTTTTTAAATTTTCTACTGTTAATGATTTACTATGAAGTAGTGTCCATAAGAAAAATTTTATCTTAGGGAGGGTTTCCACCTTCCAGGCCTGCCTCCAGTATTGTCGTTCCTGCTGCCTCTGATGCTCTTGGATTTTTTTATATCCAGTCTTGACTGAATACTCTCCTCCTGTTGGTTTCCAATAGTAGGCATATTTGGTGTTTTTTTCGATTGGTGCTGCACCAACGAGAAGGGAATTCATGAGATTCCATTGATTTGTTAGATCATTGGGCAGTTTGGGTTTGGCCCATTGCTTCCATACCCCATCTAACTCCCAATTGGAAATATCCTCCAATTTTTTGTATCCTTCCCTTATCATCCACCTCTTTATATCCTTGATGTCTAGATTTCTGTCTAAGGGAGGATTTCCCATTATGTTGTCCCTCCATAAATTTATCTGTTCCTCATTTCCAGGCCTCATTGAGATGTGATCCTTAATTAAATGAATTGCTCTGGAGATTACTTTCCAAATTTTAGTGCACGGTCTTGTTGGAGGGCTTTTTTCCATAATAGAGTTTCTTGATGCATTAAGGTATTTTGCCTCTAATGTTTCTTTCCACTAGAGTTTTTCTCCTATTAGGAACCTCCATGCAATCTTATTTCCCAAGGCGAGATTCATTAGTCCAAGGATTTTTATGGAGAGACCTTCGTTTTTATAAGGACTGTAACTTGTTTCCAGTTAACGAGGATGAATTTTTTTTCTCTTTTTCCGCCTTGTCATAAGAAGCTCCTGATAATAATTTCAATTTGCTTGTAGACGCTTGTCAGGGCTGTAATTAGAGCAAATTGGTATAAAGGCAAAGCTGCTATAATGGATTTAATGAGGATGATTCGCCCTGCTTGATTTAGCCAAAGCATGCCCCATGCTTGGATTTTTGTTTCATATTCTCAGCATATTTACTCCAGATTTCAATATTCATGTTTTTCTTGGTGATGGGCAGCCCAAGGTATTGAAAGTGATCCCAATTGTTCTGATAAGGAATTTCCAAAATTTGGGACATTCGCTGAATAATTCTAATGGGTGTATTCTAGCTATAAATACAACTTTTGTCGTTATTAACCAGTCCGCCTGAGACATCCATGAAGTTATCAAGGATGGTTTTGAATCTTCTAGCAACTATGCAAGATGCTCCACCCAAAAGGAGAGTGTCATCAGCAAACAAGGAGTGATTTATTCTTTTGGTTCCATTGCTGATAGAGAGGCTTGTTAAGGTGGCATTTCTTCTGCTATGCTCCAATTTTTTGCTAAGGAAATCAGCCATAAGGATGTAAAGAAAAGGGGACAAGGGACAACCCTACCTAAGTCCCCTTGAGCTTTGAAAAAAATCATAAGGTCTGCCATTAACGAGGGGGGTTATCCATGGGCCTGAAGTGCATGCCTTGATTAAATTGACAAAATCATCAGAGAAACCATATCTGTTTAAAACAACTGCAAGGAAAGTGAGGTTTACTCTGTCAAATGCATTAGCCATATCCATTTTGAGGATGAACCATTTTTCATTTCTAGAAAGGCTTGTATGGAGAGCTTCTTGAACCAGAATAATGTTGTCAACTATCTGACGATTGGGGACAAAACCACCTTGGTTTTCTGAAATAAGGGAGTAAAGAAGAGGTTTGAGCCTACCAGCAAGGATTTTGGAGATGATCTTATAAGAGGCATTGCAGAGGGAAATTGGCCGAAATCGGTTAAGGGTGGAGGGGCAGGGGTCTTTTGGGATGAGGACTAGGAATGTGGAGTTGTTGAATCCCCCAATATTTTTCTTCCTGAAAAAATATCTTATCATCTTTATTAAATCCTTTTTGATGAGATGCGAGAAGGTGCAATAAAAAGCAATGGGAAAGCCATCTAGACCCGGTGCCTTGTCTAGTTGCAAATCCCAAACAACTGCCTTGACTTCTTCTTCTGTGACTTCTTTGGAGAGGGAATTATTTGTTTCCGCATCAATTAACTTTGGAATACGCTTTAAAAATTCCTCTGAGTTTGCCTGGCTATCTACAGTTGTTAAGAGGGCTTTGAAGTGTCTAAAGACCTTATCTTTTATTTCTTCTTGACCCTTTATTTCTTGTCCTCCTTCTCCCACTATTTTTTCTATGTTGTTCTCTATCATTCTTGTTTTGGCTGATTAATGAAAAAAAGTAGTGTTCTGTCTTCTTCTTGTATCCACAGTCGCCTGGATTTTAGCCTCCATGTTTCTTCTTCCTGTCTATTATTCCTGTAAATTTTCCATTAGATTTCTTTGACCTTTGCCTGCTTCTCAACTGTGCTATCAGTAGTTTCCATTTCCTCTTGGATTTTTGTTACTTCTTGCTTTAAGGTCTCTTTCTCTCTGTGTGCCTCCTTGTAGTTGGCCTTTTCCCAATCTTTCAATTTAGCCTTGGTGGCTTTTAACTTTGATTCCCATATGTATGTTGGTGAGCCACTGATATTTTTTTTCCATTATTTTTCCACCTCTTGTTTGACTTCTTCATGGCTGCCCCAAAGCTGGCTATATCTAAAAGGAAGGGGACCGAAATTTTCAGCCATTCCAAGTTCAATTAGCGCAGGTTTATGGTCTGAAGGTGCCGAAGGAATGATTCTTGAGGATACTCTGTTGTAGTTGGCCGTCATTCTATCCCGGATGAGAATCATGTCCAGTCTTTCTTTGATATTTGCCTTCCCTATTCTTTTATTGTCCCATGTATATTTTCCGTTTTTTGGAGGAATGTCCAGAAGGTTGCATTGTTCCATGATTTCTTCTAAAGTCTCTCTGTTTGGATCAGGGAGAAAGGTGCCCCTCTCTTTCCCTCCACCTTAAGAATAAGGTTGAGATCTCCTCCTACAATGAGATCCTCCATTGTGTTTTCTCTTAAGGTCTATCAGCATGTCTCTTTGTCCCTCTAATGATTTGGAGAATAAATATTGTAGATGTTGGTTTTCTTTTCATTTTCTGCATTTTCCAAAATTGTGTTGATCCAATACTCTTTTTTTGTAGTTTGGTGCATGTGTCATTTTCCTTTTTTCCATATTGTACATATTCTTCCTGAGACTCCATTTCCTGAAATTACTTACCCTTCATGGTTTTTTGTTTTAGCTATTATTATGTCCACTTCTTGAGTATTGATTTTTGTCTCTTAGATAAAGAGAAATTCTTTTAGTAATTATGCATTTCAAATCTAATCTAATTAATTATTTTATATATATATATATATATATATATATATATGAAAGAAATGATATAATATGTAGAGGTGAATTTTAATTGTTTTCAAATTGCTTGAATAAACACTTCAATTTTATTACATTCTCAACTTGAACGGCCCAACTAATACCAAAATAAAATATTATTTAAAAATATATGATTATTAATCTCAGTCTTTTCAGTGCCTCCTTCAACAAATCTCCCGTTTCATTTTCCCTGTTAACACGGACAATATTGCCGTCTAGATAGTCAGTATAAATTTGAATAAGAATAGGTACTTCTGATTATGTTAGGAGATTATCTCAGTTTGTTATGCATGTTGGAATTTTGCTAAATTCCAAAATAATAAAACTGCCTTCCTTAAACACAGAGAAATATTCAGAATTTCTTCCACAGTGACAGAGTTTCACATAAAAAAATTCTATTAAAAAAAAATTGTTGTTACAGACTCTTCCTCTCCTGGAGGGATTACAAAAAAAATCTGACTGCTGCAAACACAATTCAGAAATATCACTCTGTCATTCACTGCTGTTACAAAATATTTCACACTGCTGTGTAAAATACAAAACACTCTGTTTTTCTGGAAAATACGCTGCTGTGTATCAAAAACATTACATCACAAAAGCGGCTCTGTTTCCGCATATAAAAAAATAGAAAAAAAATATCTCAAAATATCTCAGCCCTGTTTAATGTCATTCATTGACACACCCACTAAAAATCACTGCTTGTAAAATCTTTATGGCACCATTACTTCTGTCAGCACCGCTGACAATTCGCATTGATCACAGCTTTGACTTGGTGGCACTGTGATATTTCTTCCCCGCACTGCTATGCACATTCACTGTGTAATAAAAATTACATTCTGCTGTCTTTTCCTTTTTTTTATTTACGCTGATGTGTAATAAAAATTAAAACATATGCTTCACGGCTTTTACAATGTGCTGGGATTATATATATGTAACATGTTTTAATAAAACATAAAACAAACAAATAATATTTAAAACTTTTAAAACATGCGATGGTTTTAAAAAAACATTTAACCCAAAGTAATGTTTTAAACGTGAAGTGTGGACCCCAACTGACGTCAGCAATTCCGACGGGGTATGCTCCTCCGCCTGCAAGACTTCCATGACCCCTGCGGACTTAACTTGCCGCCTGCATTTCTTTGCTGCCGTCTTCTGTTATGCGGGCAGTTGAAAATTAATTCCAACACTCCCCCTTAATTTCAACTGCTGGGTTTTCTTGCATACCCATGCATCTTCTGAAATGTTCAAAGCTTTTATGTTGAAGTGGCTTTGTGAGGATATCTGCAAATTGATCTTCTGTTCTGCAATGCTGCAAAATAATCTCGCCATTGCTAACCAATTCCCGTATGAAATGAAACTTGGTGTCAATGTGCTTTGTCCTTTTATGAAAAACAGAATTTTTAGACAATGCAATAGCTGAACTATTGTCACAAAAAATCACTGTCCCTTTTACCTGTTCTTGACATAAGCTTCTCAACATTTTCCGCATCCAAACTGCTTGACACGCTGCTGCTGTAGCTGCCACATATTCTGCTTCTGCTGTAGACAATGCTACAATGGGTTGTTTCTTAGAAGCCCATGAAATGGCTCCTGAACCCATGTGAAAAACATAACCGGAAGTGCTCTTCCGATCATCTACACTTCCAGCCCAATCACTGTCCATGTATCCAACTAAATCTGAATTTTCTGAAGTAGTATAAAAAATACCAAATTTCTTTGTACCTTTAACATACCTCAAAATCCTTTTTGCTGCTTGCCAATGTGCATCCTTTGGCTTTTCCATGAACCTGGAAATCAAACTAACAGCATGCATTATGTCTGGCCTAGTTGCAGTCAAGTACATAAGGCTACCAACTATGCTCTTGTACAAACTAGGATCAAAATCCTTACTGTTGTCCTCTCTGTTGAGTTTTAATCCCATCACTGTGGGAGTGATTGCTGCTTTGCATTTCTGCATGTTAAATCTTTCAAGTACCTCATTAACATACTTTGCTTGTGAGATAAAAATCCCATTTTTATCTTGTTCTACTTCTATTCCCAAGAAGTATCTCAGCAAACCCATATCAGTCATTTCAAATTCTTCTTTCATGACTGTTTTAAAATGTTCAATAAGGCAATCATCATTACCTGTAAAAATAACATCATCAACATACAAGACTACAATCAAAATTTTACCATCTTGTTCTTTGATGTAGAGGGTGGGTTCTCCCTCACACTTTTCAAAACCATTTTCCAGTAGATAGGAATCTATCCTACTGTACCACGCTCTTGGCGATTGCTTCAGCCCATAAAGAGCTTTCTTTAACTTGCATACTTTGTGCTCTTGGCCTTTCTTTTCATAGCCGAGAGGTTGTTCAATGTAAACCTTTTCCATTAACACTCCATTCAGGAATGCTGACTTCACGTCCATTTGGTAAACTTTCCATTTGTTTTGTGCTGCTATGGACAACACTGCTCTCACGGTTTCCATTCTGGCAACCGGTGCGAAAGTTTCCTCATAATCTATCCCATGCTTTTGCTTATAACCTTTGACCACAAGCCTTGCCTTGTGTCTCTCTATCTTGCCTTCAACATTACTCTTGGTCTTGTAGACCCATTTAACACCAATGACATCTTTAACTTTTGGGAGTTCAACCAAATCCCAAGTTTTGTTCCTCTCTATGGCATTAAGTTCCTCATCCATAGCTTCTATCCATTTCTTATCCTTGATGGCTTCTTCGAAATGAACAGGATCATCAACATGACAATATAAAGCAAACAAAGAATTGATACCTTCATTAGCTATATCTTGTTCATAAATTTCTTTCAAACTTCTGAATTTCTTACCTCTTTCAGTAGGTGCACAAGTACTTGAAGAAGCACTTGAGTTTCCTCCTTGTGGTGTGTTTGGAGAAGCACTGTCATTTCTCCTCAAGGGTGTGCTTTGCTGCTCTCTTGTTGGTGTTGCTGTTTGGGGATGTATTTCAGCCAACTCATCATCATTCTCATCATGAGATAAACAGTGTTTAACATTCACTGTTTTCTCTATGCTTCCATCCCAAGCTTCCTCTTCAATGAACTGAACATCCCTGCTCACAAGAAACTTCTTGCTGGATGGGTTATATAACCTATATGCCTTGGATTCCTCATTGTATCCAATGAAAATACATTTCTCCCCCTTGCTGTCCAACTTCTTCCTTAGCTGATCCGGAATGTGTGCATAAGCCACACATCCGAAAACCTTCATATGTGTGACACTTTGCTTTGCGCCACTCCATGCCTCTTCTGGCACTTTGTTCATAACTGCTTTTGTAGGGCACTTGTTCAAGATATACGCTGCACAATGTACAGCTTCAGCCCAATAATCATTCGGCAAATGCTTTGCCTTAAGCATACTCCTCGCCATGTCCATTATGGTTCGGTTCTTCCTTTCGGCCACTCCATTTTGCTGCGGTGTATATCTAGTTGTAAACTGTTTATGAATACCATTTTCTCTACAAAAACGTAGAAAATATTTAGATATATACTCACCTCCTCTATCAGTCCTCAAGACTTTAATATGCAGCCCACTCTGATTCTCAACAAGTGCTTTGAAATTGCAGAATTTTTCAAACACTTCACTTTTCTTTTTCAAAAAGTAAACCCAAGTTTTTCTTGTAAAATCATCTATGAATGTTAGTACATAGTGGCTGCTTGCAAGTGATGGAGTTTGCATCGGTCCACACACATCTGAGTGGACAATCTCTAAGGGTGCTTTTGCCCTTATGCTTTTCCCGGAAAGAAAACTTTCTCTGTGTTGTTTCCCAAGAATACAACCTTCACAAAGGCTGTCTGGTTTCTCTATCAATGGTAAACCACTTACCATTCCTTTTCTGTTCAATAGATTAAGACCTCCAAAGTTGAGATGTCCAAATCTCAAGTGCCATAACCAATTATCATCCTTTGGTTCGCTTTGGAAAGTCTCTTGTGCAACTGCTGCTTTCTCTTCACCATTCTTCAAATCTGCTCTCATTCTAAGAGGGAACATTCTGTTCCTTGTCATCTTCACTTCAACAATACATTGTTTGCTGGGTGGTTTATCCATGATGGTACAAACATCATTATCAAAGAAAACATTATACCCCTTATGAACAAGCTGTCCAATACTTAAGAGGTTACACTTCATTCCTGGAACATAATAAACATCTGCTATGGTTTTCTTTGCACCTAATCTTGTTAAAACATTTACATCTCCTTTTCCCATAACAGAAACTTTGCTATCAGTTCCTAGTGTGACTTGTGACTGCACACTCTCATCTAACATAGAAAACATTGCTAAGTTTCCTGTCATATGGTTACTACAGCCGAAGTCTAGAAACCATAAATATTCACTCTTTTCTTCAGCCATATTACAAGATAAAAACAAATTACTTTGGCTGCTATTTTCTTTTGTGAAATTGGCACTAGTTTCACTTCTCATATCATTCTGCTTCTTCTTTCTACATTCATTAGCATAATGACCATATTTTTTACAATTATAACATTGGACATTGGATTTATCATACCTTTGTCCTTGTGCATTCTGCTGACCATTCTGTTGGCTGCTGCCCTGGCCTTGATGCTGATTTGGATTGCTGCCCCTTCCTTGAGCATTTGCTGGACTGTCTCTTCCACCTCTGTTTTGGCTTCTGCCTCTTCCTCTTCCTTTGTCTTTCCCTCTTCCTCTTCCGAAAGACATCTGGGACTTAAAATCATGTTCAAGAGATGAGTTTTCACTCCTACCCAATCTCTATTCATGGGTCATCAGTGATGCATGTAGCTCATCCACTGAAAACTTTGTGAGATCTTTGGTCTCCTCTATGGTGGTGACAATCACATCGAATCTTGAGGGTAAACTTCTCAAGAGTTTTTCAACAATCCTCTTGTCCTCAAGAGTCTCTCCATGAGATCTGATTTGTGTGACCATTCCAATCACATGAGTGAAGAATGAGTCAATATTATCTGACTCCTTCATACAGAGAGTCTCAAAATCTCTCCTCAGCAACTGAAGTTTTGTTGTCTTCACTTTCTCCATTCCCTGATAAGCTGTCTTGAGAGTTTCCCATGCTTCACTGGATTTCTTAGCTGCTGCTATCCTTGGAAACACACTCTCATGTACTGCTTGATACAAGAAGAAAAGAGCCTTGGCATCTCTCTTCTTATTGTTCTTCAGTGACTCCCTTTCTGCGTGAGTTAAAAGAAGAAACTCTACTTCATTTGCTGGCTCTTCAAAGCCATCCTCAACTAATTCCCATAACTCTTGGGAGACAAATAAAGCTCTCATAGTTATTGACCAGTAGTCATAATTTTTTCCATTGAATTGTGGGAGATGGATATTTCCCAAACTCATACATGTGCTGGCTCCAGCCATTCTGCACTCTTAACTATGATTCAACAACACTTGACTGTGTGTTTAAATTTAACTAACTGTTCTGCAACAGTAACACAAAACTATATAGAGAAATACCTTGAATTCTTTTTGGCTGAGTCTTCACACTGCTGGAGAAGCTTCTGCAATAACGAACTCCTTTCCTTCAACTTATTTGACCTTCAAATAGCCTGGATTGGCTCTGATACCATGTTGGAATTTTGCTGAATTCCAAAATAATAAAACTGCCTTCCTTAAACACAAAGAAATATTCCGAATTTCTTCCACAGTGACAGAGTTTCACATAAAAAAATTCTATTATAAAAAAATAGCTGTTACAAACTCTTCCTCTCCTGGAGGGATTACAAAAAAAATCTGACCGCTGCAAACACAGTTCAGAAATATCACTTTGTCATTCACTGCTGTTACAAAATATTTCACACTGCTGTGTAAAATACAAAACACTCTGTTTTTCTGGAAAATACGCTGATGTGTATCAAAAACATTACATCACAAAAGCGGCTCTGTTTCTGCATATAACAAAACAGAAAAAAAAAATATCTCAAAATATCTCAGCCCTGTTTAATGTCATTCATTGACACACCCACTAAAAATCACCGCTTGTAAAATCTTTATGGCACCATTTGTTAGGTCCCTATATCACTAGTATAGCCCCTTATTATTGTTAGTGTAAACCCCTTATTGTTATTATTGTACCCTTGTAACCCCCATTTTGTTATTAGTGTGCCCTTAAATTATTATTGTTAGGTCGGCTAGGATTACATTGTGGCCCACTAGGATTACATTATGGCCCCATGGACTCCTATATATAAAAAGGAGGTTTTGTGAATTGTATCATCCAAGAATTGTTCATTTATGTAATGTATTGGAGGTTGCCCCCTCGAAGTGGCTCATTTCTAAGGCGTTTATATCTCTTTTCTTCTCTTTTTGAGTTGGTTACACAACATTTGGTATCGGAGCTTTGGGATTCTAGGGTTTCGCTGCTCCAAACAGGTCATCGTGGCATTTTCGCTATAACTTTTTTTCTACGAAGCTTCAGAAGCTGAAATTTCTAGGGTGCGAAGCTGAAATCTTGAGGAAGGTTGTCTAAAAATTTCGGATCTTGGTTCGCAATATTTGAGGAGATATCATCTGTGGAAGTTAGGTATTTTTTCAGGCTCATAAACAGGTCATCGTGGCATTTGCGCTATAAATTTTTTGTACGAAGGTTCAGAGTCTGAAATTCATATGGTGCGAAGCTGAAATCCTGAGGAAATTCGTCAAAAAATTTCAGAACTTGGTTCGCAATATTTTTGGAGATATGATCTGTGGAAGGTAGTGCTTTTTCAGGCTCCTGAATTGCATCTCAAAGAGGTTATCGTGGGAAAACTTCAATAACTCTCTCTCTGGGCCTCAGATTGAAGTGCCGTAAAAAGTGGTCGCAAGTACACAGACTGAAGTTTCTGGGCTATCAATTTCAGAGACAAAAGACAAAACAGTGACACGTGGCAAGTCGTACAAGTTCGCTCTACTAAACCAGTCCAGAATTAGGTCATTGTGGGAGATTGGACACAACTTTGTCTTGGAGAATCCAAATCAGGTCAGACCTGTGGCATTTGAAAGAAGCTTCAGAGATCTACTACAAGGCTGAATTTCAGATATAGAAGATTTTCAACTACAGAGATAATTCAATTTCAATATCGAGCTCCTAAAAGATAGTAAAAGGTGTGTATTTTTTTCCGAATTGCATAAGTCTTGTTTGAAGAATCAAGTTGAATTGATTCAAAGGGCATCTTGTAGAATAGATATCAATATTGGATTCTAAA
Source organism: Pinus albicaulis (assembly GCA_034641835.2). Classification (NCBI taxonomy): domain Eukaryota; kingdom Viridiplantae; phylum Streptophyta; class Pinopsida; order Pinales; family Pinaceae; genus Pinus; species Pinus albicaulis. Next base: position 846,212,133 of record CM076576.1, read on the forward strand.
ATGGCCCCTAAAAAGAATTCAACACCCATTAAGCCTTCAGAAGGCTCTACTATGACTCATGAAGATGAAGAATTGCAACATGATCTATCAAAATTACAAGAGCAAGTGCAACAGATTTCACTCTCGCAAAGAACAACAAAAAATGAAATGGAAGTTTTGAAGAAAGGTGTGGAAGTGAAGATGGATGGTTTGAAGAAAGGCATGGAAGCTAAGATGGATGGCGTGGAAGTAAAGATGGAAGGTTTGAAGAAAGGCGTGGAAGCTAAAATGGATGGTGTGCAAGCTAAGATGGATAGCGTGGAAGCTAAGATGAATGGCATGGAAGCTAAGATGGATGGCATGGAAGTGGGCATGGAAGCTAAGATGGATGACATGAAAGACAACATAGAAAACATGAAGAATGATCTAAAATCATACATGGAAGGCTTGATGACAAGCTTAAAACCATAAATGATTCCTAATGGCGGAAATATAGGAGAAGAACCTCATGATGAGAACAAAATAAATGTTAATCGTGATTTCATAAACTCGAATGTTGGTGGGAAGAACCACCATATTCCAAAAATGGATATGAGGAAGTTTGATGGAAAGGATCCTGTAACATGGATACTACGGATGGAGCAATATTTTGATCTCCATAACGTGCAAAACACACAAAAGGTACGCATTGCAACTTTACATTTAGAACAAAATACATTTGTATGGTATCGATGGCTTTGCTCCCGTAAAAAAAATTGTCACTTGGTCAATTTTTACGGAGGAAATGATAGCACATTATGAGGATACAAAGAGCAACACCTTCTTTAGCCAATTGATAAATCTCAAACAAAAGGGTTTAGTGGGGCGGCACATTGAGGACTTCCAAAAATTGAGTATAAGGGTAACTGATATTTCAGAGGACCACAGGATTGATCTCTTCTTAGGCAGTTTAAAGGATAACATTCAACATGAAGTTCGTGTTCTGGAACCTGATTCATTAGAGAAGGCATTTAGGTTGGCAAGAAAAGTTGAATGTAAAATTATGGCAACAAGGAAGTCTGCTACTCAATTCTATAAAGAAGGAAGTGTGGCTACATCTAGATTTCCACAACCTACAAGGTTGACACCACAACAATTGGAAGAAAAAAGAGCAAAAGGGCTTTGCTACAGTTGTGATAGCAAATACACTAAAGGTCATAAGTGTCCTGAGAAGAAATTATTTTACATAGATTGTGAAGAAGAAGAAGAAAATGAACAAGAAGAGGATATACACCAGGAACCACCCCTAGAAGAGGAAGAAATGAATCCGACCATATCGTGTAATGCACTGGCAGGAATTACCACTCCTCAAACTCTCGAGATAGAAGGACATATAAAGAAGAAAAGGGTAATAGTGTTGATTGATTCAGGTAGCACCCATAATTTTATTCATTATAAGGTAGCCAAGGAATTAAATTGTTTCCTATACCCAGCACCCGAATGTCAAGTGATGGTTGCAAATGGAGGAACTATAAATTGCTCTGGAAAATGCCATAATATCAAGCTAACCATGGGGGAATATGTATTGACTAGTCCAATGCTTTCCATTCCTATGGGAGGTGCTGATGTTGTACTAGGAGTAGAATGGTTACAATCTTTGGGGACGGTAGCTTTTAATTTTCAAGAACTTTTCTTGAAATTTTTTTCAGAAGGAAAGGAAGTTGAATTACGGGGTATTGCGGGGAAGCCAGGAAGGATAATAAGCTCTAATGTCATGACAAAGCTTCTAAAGAAAGAACAGCGAGGCGTAATTGCACAATTATGCTCACTAGAAGGTCCAACATCAAAATCATCTATTTCTGCAGATCTCCAACAAGTCTTGGACAATCATTCCAAGGTGTTTGAAACTCCCAAAGGACTCCCACCTATTCGTGATCATGATCATGCTATTCATTTGATTCCAGGAAGTGTTCCTCCAAACATCAGGCCTTATAGATATCCTTACTTCCAAAAGAGCGAAATTGAACGCATGATTGCAGAAATGTTAGAGGCGGGTATAATTCAACCTAGTCAAAGTTCTTTCTCTGCTCCTGTAGTATTGGTACACAAGAAGGATGGATCATGGCGAATGGGTCCGGATTATAGGGAGCTCAATAAGCTCACCATTAAAGATAAATTTCCCATTCCTGTGATTGATGAATTATTGGATGAATTACATGGAGAAATTTATTTTACCAAGTTGGATCTTCGTTCGGGATATCATCAAATTAGAATGAAGACTGAAGATATTCCAAAAACAACATTTCAAACTCATGAGGGTCATTATGAATTTTTGGTCATGCCTTTTAGCCTTACCAATGCACCTTCTACATTTCAAGGGTTGATGAATTCCATTTTCAAACCCTTCCTTAAAAAATTTGTGCTAGTATTTTTTGATGATATACTAATCTACAGCAGGTCTTGGAAGGATCATGTTGAACATGTTGACAGGGTGCTCAAACTATTGCGGGAGAAACAATTATATGCAAAAAAGTCCAAATGTTTCTTTGGAGTACAAGAGGTGGAATATCTGGGTCATATTGTATCTCACGAGGGGGTTAAAGTGGACCCTAACAAAATTAAAGCCATTAAGGAATGGAAAGTTCCCACAACCATAAAGCAGTTGCGAGGATTTCTCGGGTTAACGGGGTATTATCGCAAGTTTGTTAAGAATTATGGGAGAATAGCAGCACCTCTAACAACATTATTGAAGAAAGATGCATTTTCATGGACTCCTGAAGCAACTAAGGCCTTTGAACGTCTTAAAAAGGCAATGTGCCTAGCACCGGTCTTAGCTACACCAGACTTCACAAAAACCTTTATTGTGGAATGTGATGCCTCAGGAAATGGAATTGGTGCAGTTTTAATGCAGGAAGGAAGACCCATTGCTTTTGAAAGTCGTCCAATCAAAGGAAAGTATTTACGGAAACCTATTTATGAGAAGGAAATGTTAGCAATACTACATGCACTAAAGAAATGGCGAACTTACCTAATGGGAAGACACTTCAAGGTAAAAATTGATCATGATAGTCTTAAACACTTTTTGGAACAAAGACTATCGTCAGAAGAACAGCAAAAATGGGTCACAAAGATGTTGGGTTACGACTTTGAAATAATCTACAAAAAAGGAAAGCTGAATGTTGTTGCAGATGCACTCTCAAGAAAGAATAAAGAGGTGGAAGCATTGCTTTGTGCCATTTCTATTATCCAACCAGATTGGATAACTGAAGCAAGAGATGAATGGAAGAAGGACAAAGATGTATGGATACTCATTCAAAAGTTACAGCAAGATCCTAGTACATCTGATACATTTAGTTGGAAAAATGATTCCTTATGGTACAAAGATCGCTTATATCTTTGTAATAATTCCCAACTAAAACAAAAGATTGTTCTGGAATTGCACACTTCTCCTTTAGGAGGACACTCAGGATTTTTAAAAACTTACCACAGGGTGAAGAAAGAATTTTTTTGGGATGGCCTTAAATCTGATATTCAAAAGTTTGTGGCGGAATGTTTGGTTTGACAGCAGAATAAAGTGGAAACAATTAAGACCCCAAGACTTCTACAACCTTTATCCATTCCAAGTCAACGTTGGGAGGAGATTTCAATGGATTTTATCACAGGTTTACCTAAGTACGAAGGAAAGAGTGTCATCATGGTGGTAGTTGATAGACTTACCAAGTATGCACATTTTTGTGCATTATCTCATCCATTTAAAGCAAGTACAGTTGCTACTACATTTATGGACGGAATTCAAAAGCTACATGGAAGCCCAAGGGTTATTGTGAGCGACAGAGATCCCATTTTTACTGGAAATTTTTGGACGGAGTTATTTTCTTGTTTGGGTACTCAGTTAGCTCATAGCTCATCTTATCATCCTCAATCTGATGGTCAAACTGAGATAGTAAATAAATGTTGGAAGGATATCTTCGTTGTTTTGTATCTGATAAACAAACACAATGGGTCAAGTGGTTACCTCTCGCTGAATGGTGGTATAACACTTCCTTCCATACTGCAGCAAAAATGACCCCATTTATGGCACTTTATGTATATCATCCACCATCAATCACATCATCTTTAAGGGAAAATTCGAAGGTTCAAGTAGTGGAAGATCACATCGAGCATCGGCAATAAGTTCTCCAACTCTTAAAGGATAACCTGAATTTGGCACAAAATTGAATGAAACAACAGGCAGATCAACATCGCAGCGAGAGAAGTTTTGATGTAGGAGATTGGGTATTTTTACGTCTACAACCATATAAACAAATGTCCCTCAAGCAAGCTAAGAAGGATAATAAATTATCGCCAAAGTACTATGGTCCTTACAAGGTGTTGCAAAAGATTGGTACTATGGCATACAAATTGGAGCTTCCTGCTTCTTCGCGAGTACATCCGGTTTTCCATGTTTCATGCTTAAAGAAGGTTATAGGTGAAAATCTTCCAGTTCAAACAGTATTGCCAGAACTTGATGGGGAAGGGAAGATCATATTGGAACCTAAAGCAGTCATAGAAAAAAGAACTCGACAACTACGGAATCGATCAATTTCAGAGTATCTCATCAAGTGGAAGAACTTACCCACTGAAGATTCTACATGGGAGGATGAGAATTTTATACAGAAGCACCCGGAGCTACTCAAGTGTTGAGGACAACACTTTTTTGAAGGAGAGGGGCATGTTAGGTCCCTATATCACTAGTATAGCCCTTTATTATTGTTAGTGTAAACCCCTTATTGTTATTATTGTACCCTTGTAACCCCCATTTTGTTATTATTGTGCCCTTAAATTATTATTGTTAGGTCGGCTAGGATTACATTGTGGCTCACTAGGATTACATTATGGCCCCATGGACTCCTATATATAGAAAGGAGGTTTTGTGAATTGTATCATCCAAGAATTGTTCATTTATGTAATGTATTGGAGGTTGCCCCCTCGAAGTGGCTCATTTCTAAGGCGTTTATATCTCTTTTCTTCTCTTTTTGAGTTGGTTACACAACACCATTACTTCTGTCAGCACCGCTTACAATTCGCATTGATCACAGCTTTGACTTGGTGGCACTGTGATATTTCTTCCCCGCACTGCTGTGCACATTCACTGTGTAATAAAAATTACATTCTGCTGTCTTTTCCTTTTTTTATTTACACTGCTGTGTAATAAAAATTAAAACATATGCTTCATGGCTTTTACAATGTGCTGGGATTATATATATGTAACATGTTTTAATAAAACATAAAACAAACAAATAATATTTAAAACTTTTAAAACATGCGATGGTTTTAAAAAAACATTTAACCCAAAGTAATGTTTTAAACGTGAAATATGGACCCCAACTGACGTCAGCAATTCCGACGGGGTATGCTCCTCCGCCTGCAAGACTTCCATGACCCCTGCGGACTTAACTTGCCACCTGCATTTCTTTGCTGCCGTCTTCTGTTATGCGGGCAGTTGGAAATTAATTCCAACAATGCAGCGAGTTGCTTCATCTAGTTTGAATTTGAAATCCGAACTTCGAAAGATTAATTTCGTTGCTAAATACGTTGGGTTGTTATGGTCATGGATTTTACCTCAACTAAATCAGGTTTCATTGTGAGCATATTTCTACTTTTGCTCCTTGATGGTCATTATATGTGTTTGCTTGCAATGTTTATTGATTTACGTCAGTGTTTTGCTTGTAATGTTCCTTTTTCTCCATATTGAGTATGGGACTTACCAAAGCTAAATCTGGGGTCGGCATCAAAGGGATTTCCAATAAGTTTTCTGCATGAGTTTAATAACATGCGTTTTCTAAAGGTATTTATGCTTTTCAATGTTTTTTCTTTTTTAGTTATTAATAATAATAAATAATAAATGTGTAGTTATTAATAATCTATCATATTAGAAACCTAACCAACTGTGTAAATAGTAATATATTCTGGAAAAAACATAGTGTTATAAATGATATTGAAATCAAGTTCTATTTATTCTCTCAGATTGTAATATCTATTTATTTTACGCTATCATTATTAATTCTAGCACTATTAATTTGGAATGAAAGCGTTTCAGAGAGCTAGCGGAGTGAAGGGATTTCATTTGCAGACATTGGATTCCTCCAAGTCTTTAGAGTTGATGAACTCCAATTTTGGCCCATTTCTGAACATGTTGATTGATTCTGTGGTTTAAATTTTGTATTTATAGCTTAAAGGCATTTATGCATATAAACAGAATTTCATATTCTTTTAGAATAAAGACATTTTTGTTATCCATGTTTTTTTATTAATCATATCATTAATGATTATCACATCATTAATTTATTATTAAGACAGAATATATTTTGTGATCTTAGAATTAGTCTTATTATGATATTAATTAAAAATTATTAAAATAATTAATAAATTAATTCATTAATGTCAGGCTAATTTTGTGATCTTGGCTAGGATGTATCACACTATTTGTTCAATAAAATTCATAGACTAATGTGATTAAAAACGACACAGACCAAATACTAATGATATGATTAATTAAAAAAACATTTATGTATTTGATATTATGTTTCATTTTTCTATTAAAATTTCCCAAATCTCTATTTGTCATGTCAATATAAATCAGACAAGTAAATCAACGTAAAACAATACCATCTCCTTTCAACAATTATTTCCCAATATATGATTTCATAGTTTTCTCCATTTGGATTTCTCCTTACCCATCACATAATTTTTTTTTGACGTTTTAGGTCATTATGCTCCTTTCTTCTTACCCATCACAGAATTTTTTTTTGACGTTTTAGGTCATTATGCTTCCTTTCAAGAAACGTTATTTTTAAAAATTTTCCCTCCATTGGTGATTTTCTCATAATAAATTAACCCTTCACCAATACAGGTTTGATTAAAAAATTAGCCTCCAATTTTTTAAAATTATAGGTCTTAATTTTTTTTTAAATTAATGAATTAGAAGACAATTTATTGGAAAATAATTAAAATTTAGAGAATAATTTAGTACAAATTTGAGAAAATAACACATTGTATTATAAATTTTCATGGGTATTGCTAAGTGATATAAAGTAAGTACTAGGAAAGAGTGAGTGCAAGTTAATAACAATCTCTCAAGTTAGTGCAAGTTAATAAGTGTCTCTCATGACAAGTTAGTGGCAATGCACATATAGAAAAATAAATTATGAATTAATTTTTCAAGTCATAAACATTGTAACAACTTAGAAAAAAAAAGTTAGCTTTTAATTAAAATGAGAGTTTTTTAGAAAATAAAAAAAGAATTGCATTGAAATGTTCAACTAGAATTCACATAATTTTGAAAAAGAAATTGCACTTATAATAAATAAATAAAACACAATAAGGAAATTTCTAAATGATAGGCGACATAATTTACTAGAAGAAATTGGCAGCATGTCTTTGGTTTTTAAAAAGGAAAAAATTGATCCACCAAGTTAAAAAAGAAACCATTAAATTCACCATATTTCATCTAGATAATTAAAACTAAAAGTAAAACTTAGAGACCACCTACTGGTATTTTTTGTGAGAAGGAAATATTGGTGATTCATCCTTAGTTTTCAATTGTCATCCAAGTTTATGTGGCCAGAAAACCCCAAATCCAATTTGCGGGGAGTCTGTACTTTGCGTCACCCATAGTCATATGGTTAGAATCTAGTTTCATCTACAGAAAATCACATAAAGAAAAACAAAAATTGAGCATCCACCAAGTTTAAAACAACATAACCGTTTTCTGTTTTCAAATACCAACCACAATCCACAATTAAAATTAACTTTTTACACACTTTCATTCATTGGGCAAAGGAAAACTATGTAAGAAAACAACTACAACTATTTACAACCCTGTAAATCTAGTCTTCTCCTATCTCTTCCTTTAACATAAAATTAAATGAAATGAAAAGAAAATAAATGTAGATCACTTTAAAAAAAACGTTAATGTTTCACCTTCAACTCTATAAAAACTTGATATTTAATTGAAAAAAAAAATAGAACTAGAAGTAATGTGATGTGCATGGTTTTTTTCTTCGTTTAGAAGCTATAGAATTTTTAAATATCCATTACATTGCTAAGAAAATAAAAAATAAAAAATAAAAATCCATATATATCCAATCTATTATATTGTTAAGAGAAAAAAACAGCATGTCTATACATTCCCAATCTATTAGTTTGGGAAAAAATAAGTGCAGAACTTTCATAGTTTAGGTGGTGCTCTTAAAATATCTTTTGTCAGCACATCTACCCATTTTTAATTTGCTGCTTTCAAAAAGAGAACTTCGCTGCTTTCAAAAAGAGGACTAGGATGGAAAGATCACCCTACCTCCTTCATTCTAGTTAAATAAATTTTTATCTCTAACTGTTGGTCTGTAAAATAAATTTAAACTATTTGTAAATTTAGTTAAATTTAAACTATTTGTAAATCCAATTGAACAAGATTTAAATTTGATTGTTTGTAATTTCAATTAAATAAATTAATGGCATTAAATAAATTTAATTTATTTATAAATCCTATTGAATCAATTATCTAAAATTATTTTTCAAAGTTCCTTGCATAGTTGAGAGACATAATATGAATATTTTATCTAAAATTCAAAACTCAATTCCAGATTAAGTGAAAAATGGCAATGGATTTGGTGAAAAATGTCCGTTCTAATTTCGGATGTTGATTTCTTATCACTAAACTATGAAAATTAAATTACTGGGCATTGAGAGCGCAACTTGCAAGTGTGTTGGACTTTGGACTTACCATGCTACAGGCCGCAAGCTCCAACCTCATAGAAATTGTGGCCACTGGCACCGATTCACTCTGCGTGAAGCAACTCACCATGAAATTTTGGCACCGATTCACACCCTACGTGCAGCAACAAACCATTGAAATTTCAGCACCGATTCATCCTTGCTGCTTGAGTCTGCCTGCAGCAACTCACTATTGAAATTCAATATAATGGGTGTAGAAACTCACCATTGAAATTTTTGAAACCAAATCTTTTGAAGGCTAGCCAACGCTTTATTCTTTTTTGGGAATGAGGTAGTTTTTCTGTGATTAGAATTTGGCAGCACAAAGCAAGTTAAGCTTTGTATATTTTCTATTAATGCTTGAATGTAGTTGCAATTGCAGGTGTATGAACATTTAAAAAACAACGAATAGAAAATAGATATATAAGAATATAATAATATTTAAAAATTCAATTGGTAAAAGAAAATTTTAATAAATGAAAAAATATAAATTTTTAATAAATATAAAATAGACATATAAGAACGTTTTCAATTTTTTTTCAAACGTCAAAATGAAGTTTTCTCTCCTTCCTCACATGTGTGAGAAAACGGGTAGCAATATATTTTAACCTGCAAATACGTGTAAAATTGTCAATGACGGGCAAAATGCCCTTCAAATTCCATCCCTGGGCGTGACCCTCATCTCCAAATCCTGCCATCGAGACAACTAGCATTCTGGCGAGAGGAAACTTGGTCAATTGAGAAGGCAATGTTAACTATAGTTACCATGTTTTGGTAGTTTTGGCTAAAAAAAACTCGAGAATTTGCGCATTCAATTCAGTTCGCATTAGAAGTTGGTAATTATTGAACCAAAAATTCTATATTAAAAAATAAAAAAACAGTAACTTGAACGATAGAAAAACAAATAAACTTTAACTTTTATATTAAAGAATAAGTTATAGAAATAGTAAATTGTATTTTAAAAATTTGCATTCTTAAAATAAATTCAATGTTAAAATAGGATAGAAAATAGTAAGTTGGCGATTGCAAAAAAAATAATAAATTATCAGGATAAATTGTATTTGTAAATATTTGTAAGATATATTTATCACAGCCTAATTTTTCTCCGTATCAAATGAACGAGAGTGATAATGGGAATGGCGGGGCAAGTTTTAGAGACATGAGTAAGTGAGGTGATAAGAAAGATGGTTTGCAAAGATTAAGAAATGAGGAGCAACCATGATTGAGGGAGAGGGATGTAAGGGAAGGTGGGCATATAATGGAGCCAGAAATGAGAGAGAGGGGGGGATGAATGAAAGAGATATATGTAAGGGAAGGTATGGAGGCAGAGGAGTAGCTAAATAAAGAATCAATGCAAGGGGAAACAACAATGCAGAGGAGCAGCTAAATAAATAACCAATGCACAGGACTTTTCCTGAGGATCCCTGCCTCGAGACCCTCATCGACAGTGCATTCACTATCAGGGCATACTGCACTAGGCTAGAATTCTTCGCACAGTACCCAAAGACCTAAAGGATTGAGATGGAGAAAACCTGAAATAAGTAGAAACTAGGGAGCTCCAGACTTTTAGAGAAATGTGTGAAGGAATGACACATGAAGGGCATCCTGGTAAGATCTAATAACAATGAGGAGACACTAATTTTCAGGTTGTCGCACACCCCGGTTGAGGTTAGCGAATAACAAGCCATCATCCACCAACTAGAAACACAACTAGAGAATGGAATGGCTAAACTAGAGAAATTTTATATATAAAAATTTACTTGGTGTTGGCTAGCTCCCTAGACCTAACTTGACTTGGATGTGCGAGTTGGATGAATATTGATGCCTCCCTATATTGGAGCATCGAGCTCTAAGGCTGATGTTAACATCCTAAGACATGTATACCTTATTTTCCTGAGTCTTTCCCCTTTTCCATTTCTCAGCATCCAGTGCATGAGCCAAAGAATTTTATTCCTTGAACCAAGGTTTCCTAGAATGTAGGTGCATGTTGATTCATGTCTAGGGAAAAATTCCAATGTCTAAGCCTAAGATAAATCCTTTAACTGAGCCCCCACTTAGCAAATTTCCCGCTAAATACAAGAATTCTACTATCAGTGGCCCAAGGGAATTTTCCCACCTGTAGTATAGGAGGAATCCAAACATAACAAAAAAATAAGAGAGTAAGGTTGCATGTGTGTTGCATGGGATGGGTTGGTCATTCCACCCCCCATATTAAATGTGATGGGAGGTGGGGAGGTAGCGACTTCCCCCATCTTCCTTGACTGTCTCAACTTCCAACACCTTGATCGGGGGCCTTTTATTTGCATATAAGTTGTAGTGGTTCCTTCCAATTGAACCACACCCCCTTAGATCATGTTGCTATTAGAAAAATGTCTCAATCCTGGCACCCAAAGTTAGCCAAAAGGTCAGCCACTTTGTTTCCACTTCATGGAGAGTGAGAGGTATTGACGTAGGTGATTTGAAATTGTGTGAACAAAGTATTTCTTATACAAAGATTGACAGTAGGGGCTTTTACTGGTTATTTCACCTTTACTAGAAAGGATGAAATCAAAAGCTTCTGGCCCACTTACTGGCTCTGCCTAAAGAAATATAATGTAAACACTTGAATAGATCTGATCAATGAAAGTATGTGTTTATGTGCAAAGTATTCATTAATCAAAATTTTATGTGTGAATAAGCAAGTTCAAGTATTCTGCAATGGAAGTAATGTGGTTTGAAGTGAAACTAATGAGTTTTGATCACTGTATAAGTCTCATTGGGAAAAGTGGACTTGTAATTCTTTGTTTAATGTAGTAAAATACGAAAGATAACGAGAAAAAATACACGGCATAACGGTAAGCATTTGTTTAGCAGAGTTCCCTCTTGAGCTGCCTACTGCTTTGGGTCCAAAAAGCCTCCAAATAGGCTTTCCTCTTAGTAATAACAAATTAAAATTTTCAACATTTGAAAGCCTCGAAAAGAAAAATTAGTGCAAATTCGAAGCAGGAGGGAGTAGTGGTAGCAAATCGACTATTCATTCACCTCCAATGGATGAGTATAGTCCAACACAACTGATCTTTCACCAAGCCCTGGTGGCTCCACAACCAAAATCGCTGATAAAATCATTGATAGAGCACCCTGACGGCTCTACAACCTATCCCAACAGCTCCAGAATGCTTCAATACCCCAAAATAAAAATAAAAATCGTCTCAATTGAACTTCCCTAGCCAAAGTTATGGCAAACTGAAGTTTTGTCCAATTACCCCTTGAAAAAATCCACTAAATGTGGAGAATTGGAGTTAAATCCAATTAAAAATGGAGACGACGCTAGAATTGGGGTAGACCGCCGAATTTACCGCTGAATTGGAGGGCTGGCGGATAAGCCCCTCGTGACCGCACCGAATGGGAGGCATTGAATAACTTGGAGTTTAACTCGCGGAACTTTAATATATACCTGAAATATTAAAGGTGCATAGCACCATACCCGCGGCCCATGGGACCACGTCCGACGGAGTTGCACGCCGATGCATTGACTCTCGGTTCTGAGCCATGGGTTCTATGATGAGGGGGCTGGCCCTTCGGGGCCTTTCGGGCCCGCCCAATTCAAATTGAAAGGTTTAAATATAATTTCGTGCCATATATAAACAAGAACCATCGTAGCCCATATGGTTCGGCCGCCCGGCTGTTTCACTGTCGACCCGGGGTCGAACCCGTCCGTGACCAAAACAAATTTTTGAATGCCCATTTCATTCCACCTTGGGGCCACGTGGCGGCCTCTAGGCTGGCCACGTGGCGGCCTCTGGGCTGGCCACGTGGCGCCCTGTGATTGGCCACCTGCGGAATATTCTACAGAATATTTTGTGGAATATTCCATGAAATATTCCCAGAATATTCTATGGAATATTCTTTTTTTAATAAAAAATTTTGTAAAGTCAAATTGGCCATTTTTTAATTGAAATTGGAAAACTTCAAAGCTGAATAAATTTCTCATACGGCGTCAGTTTTCTGTGCTGTTCACGTCTACAAGATCGTTTTTCCGAGCTCTTTTGATTCATTCTAGTTTGGACCAATTCTGAGCAACTTCATTTTTAAGCATTTTTCTACAAGAGACTTGATCTCCTGATCACACCTCCCAAATGGGAAGCTTTTGGACCCCAAAAGCTCTTTGATTACTGAAACTGATGATGTGGAGACTGATTCTCCACTCTTCCACCCTTGAATAACTGAAATCTACCCGATTTCATCATATGGAGCTTTTGAGAAAATGATAATCTATCTCTGGAATCAACTGATCGACCATTGCTAAGATTGACAGAGTCATGATGCAAATTATTAAAATATGCAGAACAAAAATTGAAATTTGCAGAAAACAAACTTTTTCTACACTGATCAAACTTCCCAGAAGACTTAAAATAACTTTCACCTTGCAAACTGTTCCCATGGCGAATTCTACCATTCTAAAACAAACTTTGTCCCATGCTGAATTGTGTGTCCTCCTTGCTTGCACTTCTTTGCTTTGACACTTCATTCACTGCATTGGCTGACCCAAAAGGTAATTTGCGCAACATAACATCATCTTCTTTCAAAGACAAACTGTTATCAAACTGAGACATATCATTAGCAACATCATAAAAACGTGAATGCTCAAAATATGGTCGTTTCAACATCAACAAAGTTAGACTTCGACTTGCATTAACCAGTCTTTTCAATTGACTTGCATGGAGTAAAGAAGATTCCAGCTTCTTCTTGCGAGCTCTCACAATGTACTCTTTACCATCTTTGAACAAGTGATACTTGTTTTCATGGCGATGAAATATGGCCTTCCTGTCAAATAAGTAAGGACTTCCCAAAACAATACCTGAGATATCAAGCGGCACCACATCAAGTTCCACCATGTCAATAAAGTGTGCAGTTATTGCAAAGCGCAATATGCACTTCCTTGAAACTTGCAAATTGGCATCCTTGCATATCCATCCAAGTGGATAAGGCTTTGGATGTGGAATGGTCTCAAGTTTAAGCTGCTTGACCAAGTCTTCAGATATAAGATTCGCTTGTGACCCACTGTCAAATAGTGTGTCAATTTTGGTATGTTTTGAAATTACCCTCACATGGAAAAGCTCTATCCTCCTCTTTTCTTCATGAGTATCTTTGTGAAAATTTAAAGAGCTAGAACTGGGAGTTGTGTCTTGCACCACTTCTTTCCGCTTAATGTTCTTTAAAACCATGGCTATGCTTTTTGTCTCATCTCCTGAGTCTGACCCTAAGTCTTGCTCAACCGTTGCTACAGTTTTCTCCTTTTCTTTGGTATTATTTTTGTTCTTGTATTTTTCTGGTTTCAGTTCAGGATGAAGCTTCCAACAATGATCTTCATCGTGACTTGTCTTCGAACAGTTCTTGCAAAAGAACTTTCCTTTTTCTTTTCTTGAATTTGCAACTCTCTTCTTTCCTTTGTTTTTGAAATTACTATCCTCATCAAAAGTATTCTTTCCTCTAGCTTCTAAATGTGTAGCCTGAACACAGACTTCATCTAAGCTGGTAGGATTGAACATTAGAATAGTATGTTGCAGATAATTGTGCAAACCTCCTATGTATTTTAACAATGTGTCTTGACTTTGTAAGTCTACTCTAAGTAGAAGTGCTCTCCTTCTAAACTCTTGGGTATAATCTTAAACATTTTGACCCTTAAGTTGCCTAAAATTTTTCCAATTCATGATTGCTTTTTGAATATGAGCAAGAGGATAAAACCGTTTCTTAATAGCAGTAATAAACTCATTCCATGTTAGAGTTATCTTACCATGCTTTTTGATTTCCTCTCTTGTCTTGGCTTCCCACCAAACCAAAGCTGCTCCATCCATTCTCAAAGAGGCTAATTGGATTTTTGTGTCATCATCATGCAAATTCTGAATTCTTAGATAGACTTCCAGCTATCTAATCCAGTTATCCAATTTTTCTGCATTCACATCACCATTAAACATCGAAAACTCAAACTTCACATCAAGCTTTAACAAAGGATTTTTAAGAGATGTTTTTGTTTTGTGTGACTGATTAACAGAAGTTGAAGAGGATGATTCGGAGGAAGAGGATGACGATGGAGATGGTGGATCACCATTTCCTCCATTCCCTTTCTTAGACTTATCATTGTCTTTCTTCCCTCCTGAAGAATCTCCTTCTTCTTTTTGGTTTCTATACCCTTCTCCAGCAATCCTATCATTTCTGTTCTGGTATAGGATCCTAACCATCTCAGTCATGTCCAAGAAAGCTTTTCTAAAGACTCTTTCTTCTTCCTTGGGATTCATTTCCTCATGTACTTCTCCTTGTCTGGAAGACATGTTTTGTGGCTGATTTTAAGGCTAATGAGGATGAAATGGAAGGTGGACATAATGGCACCTTAGCTCTCCTTGGTTGAGGATTAACTTGTACTCTAACCAATTGACCTTCCCATCTTTTCAATTTCAGCCTAGTAAGCATCAAATTTTGTAGAATAACACAATATTCTTGCACAAATTTCACAAACTCTTAAGCAAAACCTAGAGCTCTGATACCAATCTGATCTGAAATTGTGTGAACAAAGTATTTCTTATACAGAGATTGACAGTAGGGGCTTTTACTGGTTATTTCACCTTTACTAGAAAGGATGAAACCAGAAGCTTCTGGCCCACTTACTGGCTCTGCCTAAAGAAATATAATGTAAACACTTAAATAGATTTGATCAATGAAAGTATTTGTTTATGTGCAAAGTATTCATTAATCAAAATTTTATGTGTGAATAAGCAAGTTCAAGTATTCTGCAATGGAAGTAATGTGGTTTGAAGTGAAACTAATGAGTTTTGATCACTGTATAAGTCTCATTGGGAAAAGTGGACTTATGAAAAGTTATTGTTTAATGTAGTAAAATTTGGAAAATAACAACAAAAATACACAGCATAACAGTAAGCATTTGTTTAAGCAGTTCACCCCTCTTTTGGGCTACCTATGCTGGGTCCAAAAGTCTCCAAATAGGCTTTTCCCTCTTTCATTAATGCTCAAATTAAAAATTTCACTGTGTAGAAAGCCTCAAAAGGCAAAATTCGCTGCAAATTCAGAAACATAGGACTGAAATCAGTATAAATCGACTATTCATTCACCTCCAATGGATGAGTATAGTCTAACACAACTGATCTTTCACCAAGCCCTGGTGGCTCCACAACAAAAATCGCTGATAAAATCACTGATAGAGCACCCTGGTGGCTCTGCAACCTGTCCCAACAGCTCCATAATGCTTCAATACCCCAAAATAAAATAAAATAAACGTCTCAATCGGACTTCCCTAGCCAAAGTTATGGCTAACTAAAGTTTTGTCCAATTACCCCTTGAAAAACTCTACTAAATGTGGAGAATTGGAGTAAACTCCAGTTAAAAATGGAGACGACACTAGAATTGGGGCGGACCGCCGAATTTACCGTTGAATTGGAGGGCTGGAGGATAAGCCCCTCATGACCGCACCGAATGGGAGGCATTGAATAACTTGGAGTTTAACTCGCGGAACTTTAATATATACCTGAAATATTAAAGGTGCATAGCACCATACCCACGGCCCATGGGACCACGTCCGACGGAGTTGCACGCTGATGCATTGACTCCCGGTTCTGAGCCATGGGTTCTATGATGAGGGCGCTAGCCCCCTTTCGAGCCCACCCAATTCAAATTGAAAGGTTTAAATATAATTTCGTGCCATATATAAACAAGAACCATCATAACCCATATGGTTGGGCCGCCCGGCTATTTCACCGTCGACCCGGGGTCGAACCCGTCCGCGACCAAAACAAATTTTTGAATGCCCATTTCATTCCACCTTAGGGCCACGTGGCAGCCTCCGGGCTGGCCACGTGGAGCCCTGTGATTGGCCACCTGTGGAATATTCCACAGAATATTTTGTGGAATATTCCATGGAATATTCCCAGAATATTCTGTGGAATATTCTTTTTTTAATAAAAAATTTTGTAAAGTCAAATTGGCCATTTTTTAATTGAAATTGGCAAACTTCAAAGTTGAATAACTTTCTCATACGACGTCAGTTTTCAGTGACGTCTGCGTCTACAGGATTTTTTTTCCGAGCTCTTTCTAGTTGTTCTAGTTTGGACCAATTCTAAGAAACTTAATTTTTGAGCATTTTTCTACAAGAGACTTGATCTCCTAATCAATAGGGAATATATTGGAGCAACTTTTGAATGTTTGAGATAATATGTTTGAGTCACCAACTCCTGGACAATTTTTATACAGGAATCACACTTATTAACTTCCTAATAGTTGAAATAACAAACTAGGAATCACCATCAATATACAAATTTGGATATCCTTCTTTATTCGCTAGGCCCAGACCTCTCTCCAAGGGGAGGAAATTTGTTGCATTCTTACTTTTGATATCACAATTTTCAATATACAACTTTAATACTCGACCTTCCCAATCACGAAATGTCCTTCCATAACAACTTTTCTAGGGTTTCCTTTGTAAGCACTATCAAAATTTAATTTGATAAGAAAACCCATTGGGGGGAGGGGTGTATATTATAGGAGAGACATTTTTTGGGGGTAAAAGTCTTGGAAGGAATATTTGGGATCATTGAAGGTAAAAGCTCAAGTTTAATTCCTGATGTTTGTTGATAGTTTTAACTTGCCTCATTAATGCAACATTTTTAGGGGGTTATTTGCACATATTTGCCTTGCAGGAATTCCATTGTCAATGCTTGTTCGTCATTGTGGCCAAACCTGTAGTTACACCCTTTAAAAATTTTAAGGCTATAATTATCTTTGAGAAGAGATATTGTTGGTGTACATGCACATTACCATAGCATAAAGCACACTTAGCTTTAGTGTTTGCATGCAGTTAAGCTCAACTTAGTTACTTTATGTATTGATTCTTTCATCACTAATGAATATATAGAATTCATTCTCTCTTCTTATTCTTCTCAATTCTTGCAAGTTATTGCAATTGTTTGCTATCTAGGTCCTTACTTGTGTAGGCTCTAATAATTTAACATGGTATCAGAGCAACGAGGGGTCGAGAGAAGGTGCCTAAACAATTCTTTGTAGGTTTGAAGATCAAAGTATTAGAAATTTTTGGGAGATTGAAAGTGCCATAATTTTAGACAAATTTAAAGTGCCAAAAAATACCGGAGAATTGAAATGGTGAAAGAATGGAATTCCTAGCTTCCACCATTCTCACTCTGTACAATTACAAAAAATGAAAGTCAATGGTTTTACTTAATATTATGAGCAAATATTTGTACGAGATAGTCATGGGAATTGAGTCGAAACCAATGTCAGAGGATGAGAAGTTAGATTGGCTTAACATATATGACATGGTTTATGGAAAATTGTGTCTATCTGTGTCTCATTATATTATTTTTTAGATCATAGATATTGAAACACCACATGAAATCTGGACTACATTGAAAGGATTATATGGTGATGAAGATGATCTAGAAGAACACCATTTAGAGACATATAACTTTATCTATCGCAGTAGTTGTGAAACCAGTGAATATTTCTTCAAGAATATGGACACATGTGCTTGAGACAATGTTGCACATGAAGACATTTCTTCTTCTATTGCTAATGAAGCTACTTCATATGATACTTTTATCATGTCCAACATAGAATAGTAGTTTGATTCATCTACTATCGATGATATTGATGATGTAGACTCTGACAAGCTCTCAATTTGAAGATGCCACACATGCACTTTAAGCTGCAGAGCCATGCATTCCCATTCATGCATCGAAGGAGGCATCTATAACACCATGCATGCATCCATGAATGCATCCCTAAATCCATTCATGCACATGAATGCATCCTTAAAGACATGCATACCCATGCAATCATATATGGTACATGAATTTGTTTGTCAAATGTATGCTAAAGTTGTAAAGACTCCATATTGTCATGTAACCATGGATAAGAAGAATCATTCCTTAATCCAAACATGGAGTTGATACCTCTACTTATGAAAATGAATCTTGTTCCTCTAGATACATTTGCAGATGATCTAGGTGGATATTGGTGGCCACCCACCTATTCCACCTAGAACTCCAGCCAGTTTCATTAGTTTCCTTTTTTATAGAAACATTTACTATTTTTAGCAGTTTTTCAGGTCCTAAACATGTAGAGCAGTTTTGACCCCGTAATGATGTCTTTTTGAGGTATGAATCAAGACCATAAGGCTTATGGAAAAACATGTAGTGCTTGGAGAGATATTTTCGATGATATATCGTACGCGCCAAACAAAGATAATATGACCAAGTCACGACCTCAGGAAGTTGGTTGCCCAACTAACCCCAACGGGGCCCACAAAATCTTGTCGTTTCATCCATTGGGGTTAGGGTTTTGGTTTTTTAGGGTTTCCCTATGTTGTTTAATAATCAAAAGGCCCTTGAGCCTCAATGTAACATAGTTCAGAGGCCTGGCACTGCCACATCTCTTCTTAAACATAAGCTATTAGTGCCCTAACTAGTTTATTTCCATTATGTCTATAAGCATATTTCAGTTATTTGATATTAATGAAATGAAGTTTTATTTCTGCTGCATCTCTGTGTTTATGTGTATTTATGCCTTTTATTGTGTTTTTCCATAAATCCAGATCAATGGTATCAGAGCGGTATGCTCTTTCTCGATCCTTCGTTTCATGTCCCCAACAAGGTCGGGGTATAATGATTTAGGGTTCGATTTGGTGGAGCCTTTGCAATATCGGCCTTGTAAACCCCGAAAGCTGCCCATGGGGGAAGAAAAGAATGATGAGTGAGAAGGAGATCCTATCAAAATATTGTTGGAGGAGGCCCTCGAGAAACAAAGGAATGCGATGATGGATGACTTTACCTAGATCCTTCAACAACTGCCTATCTATGACGCATCTACATCCAACAACCACTCTAAAGGCGCCACTCCTTTTAAGGCACAAGTAAACTTTGACATTCCCATATTTGAGGGCCAAATAAATGCATAAGTTGTAGATATATGGTTGAATCTATTAGAAGGATATTTCTCAATTCATGACTTTTCCAACCGGGAAAAATTTACTTTTGAACTCCTCAAATCCACCCCCCATGTCAAGTATTGGTGCTCATAATTGAATGAAACTAGAATGACCACGACTGGCCCATCACCAGGAATCCAACACAACTTGTTTCGTCAAAAACCAAGTTTGGATGAAGGAATTATGGTCTGCTGATCACTGTTTAGAACATGAAATTTTTTATAAAAAAAAATGCAGAACAGGTACATGCTGATGACATGGCAGCCCAGTCAGCATTCAAGGAATCTACTTCAGATTTTGTTCATGTGACTGTGACAAGTGTCACTGTGATATTCGTCAGTTTGGTTTTTGAAGGTAAAATTTGTCCAATGACCTCCAAACGTTGAATTTGAGTTTATGATATTATGTGTTGGAAATTATTTTTATTATTATTAAGATTGGAATATATATATATATATATATATTGTTTGAATATTTCGACACATAGGAAATATTTAAGTATAACTTGGTCTAGTGTAGAGTTAGGTAAAGTGTGTTTCTTTACTATGTACATTTGTAACTTATAATCTAACGGTCATGATTTGTAGTGATCCGATGGTATTAATGACACTTGATCCATGGCTTAACACCCGATTGGTCTATGATATCTATTTAAAGAGCATGGAGGGTCATTTGTCCGGTAAAATTTTATGAGAGAAACATATGTAAATTTCTTTTTATATTAATAAATTGCCTGAAGTGGCCAAGTTGGTTCAGGCCGTGGACTGTTTCCCTCTTCGAGGGTTTTAACCACGTGATATACTAGTGTACTGATTTGTGATCTTTTTGTGAGCGATGACCTTTGGTGTTTGATATAAGGAACTTACCCTGTAAATTCCTACATGGTATCAGAGCTATTTTCAGGGCTGCATCTGTTGTTGATCCAAATCCGAAGCTGGTTTGACTGCATGCGACTGTCGCTTTCCAGATCTACTATTTCTGACCACTTTCATGCTGAGAGAATTTCTTTTTTGTGTCAGGAGCTTCTGTTGTAGTGAGGAACCCATTTCGTTTCATGCGAAAAGGTTTCCAGTTGCTCAAGTTATGTCATTTTAGATCTGGAGGTATAACGTATCGTTTTTGCAGTTATATTTATTAATCGTTCTGCTTATTTCAGTTCCCTCTATTTATTTCGGTTTAATTTTTTTTATTTATTTGCCAGATCTATACCCCTTTCTCTATGTATGCTATTTGCTCTGTGCAGTGTGCGATCTTGGCAAATCAAAAACAGGAAGACATAATTTTTTTTTGCTACGTATGCTCTTTCCCCGCGTCTTTGTGCAATCTTGGGAAAACAGAAATAATGGAAATAAGGATAGTTGCTTGTAAGACTAAGCGAAAAGCTAATGTTCTACCGTAAGACTTGCATTTCGTTTTTTTTTTGTGCTCATTTTTTGTGTTATTTTGCAGGGAAAAGCATGCACATCGAAGACTTAAAAAAAAAAAAAACCCCTTCCTCTTTTCAAACAATTATAGAATCCTTTTACTAGCTCACTTGGTGTAAATTTTATTTATAAGAATATAGGTCTTAGGTTCAAGTCTCTTTCTCAAGCTTCTTTTTCTAAAAAGCATTTTGTTAAAAGGGGGTGGGGGGATTTTTTTTTTAAATTTGACCTTCTTCATCAAATTTCAACCATTCTCGTAACTATTCGACATCTACAACACATTTTGTTTTCAAAAGGCATAACTTCTTCATCCGGAAGCTGTTTTTCGAGCCATTTTTTTTAATCGGCCTAATTTTTCGAGATCTTTCCATTGGAGCAGTTAGTTTCAGCCTTGTTACACTAAAATTTGTCACCATGATGTTTAGCTATCTATATGGGTTCAACATTACCTATTTATTTCTCCCTTAGAGGTCTAAAAACATAAAGTTCCTAAATCAAGTCTTGGAATTGGGAAAAAGCTTATTAAAACCCTAAAAAGCCTAACTCCTCACTTTCCCTAGTCATTTCCTGTGGTAGCGATGTTTATTGCTATAAAACCTGTGGCATATCTCGCACGTTCTACTCATTAAAACTGCAGACCCCCATAAAAGGTAAAATAAGAAGAAAAGTAAGTTCTAGAAGCCCAACTGGTCGAATATTCTCCCAGCTAGGGCCTTCTAGAAGCACTATCTGGTCGAGCTTCACCCCTTCCATTCATGAACCTTTATCCCTTCATAAATGGAGCTATCCCTTGGTTTTTGGAGCTAAAATCCCATGATGAGAGGGCTTTATTCCTTCCTTTTTGGAACTGAAACTACCTTCCTTCAGCTATAAATTGAGACCATGTTTCAATCTCAAGGGTACTTAGAACTGGATAGTTTTGAGGTGAATTGCTAAAGAAATTATACTCTCCACATTTGGTATCATTGGAATGAGAGAGATTACATACTCATGGCCATAGTCTTATGTTGATTCAGAGAGTTGGAGTCTTGTCAAACTGAGGAAAACGACTTTTCAGGACCCCGAAAGAACCTGTACAAACATCAAGGTGTCAAGGTTGTATGTTATGTAACCAACTCCAAAAATAGAACAAAAGAGATATCAACACCTTATAAATAAGCCACTTCGAGGGGGAAACATCCAATACATTACATAAATGAACAATTCTTGGATGATACAATTTACAAAACCTCCTTTCTATATATAGGAGTCCATGCGGCCATAATGTAATCCTAGTGGGCCACAATGTAATCCTAGCCGACCTAACAATAATAATTTAAGGGCACAATAATAACAAAATGGGGGTTACAAGGGTACAATAATAACAATAAGGGGGTTACACTAACAACAATAAGGGACTATACTAGTAATATAGGGATCTAACATGCCCCTCTCCTTCAAAAAAGTGTTGTCCTCAACGCTTGAGTAGCTCTGGGTGCTTCTGTATAAAATTCTCATCCTCCCATGTAGAATCTTCAGTGGGTAATTTCTTCCACTTGATGAGATACTCTGAAATTGATCGATTCCATAGTTATCGAGTTCTTGTTTCCGTGACCGCTTCAGGTTCCAATATGATTTTTCCTTCCTCATCAAGTTCTGGCAATATTGTTTGAACTGGAAGATTTTCACCTATAACCTTCTTTAAGCATGAAACATGGAAAGCTGGATGCACTCGCGAAGAAGCAGGAAGCTCCAATTTGTATGCCATAGTACCAATCTTTTGCAACACCTTGTAAGGACCATAGTACTTTGGTGATAATTTATTATCCTTCTTAGCTTGCTTGAGGGACATTTGTTTGTATGGTTGTAGTTGTAAAAATACCCAATCTCCTACATCAAAACTTCTCTCGCTGCGATGTTGATCTGCCTGTTGTTTCATTCGATTTTGTGCCAAAGTCAGGTTATCCTTTAAGAGTTGGAAAACTTCTTGCTGATGCTCGATGTGATCTTCCACTGCTTGAACCTTCGAATTTTCTCTTAAATATGATGTGATGGATGGTGGATGATATCCATAAAGTGCCATAAATGGGATCATCTTTGTTGCAGTATGGAAGGAAGTGTTATACCACCATTCAGCAAGAGGTAACCACTTGACCCATTGTGTTTGTTTATCAGATACAAAACAACGAAGATATCCTTCCAAACATTTATTTACTATCTCAGTTTGACCATCAGATTGAGGATGATAAGATGAGGTATGAGCTAATTGAGTACCCAAACAAGAAAATAACTCCATCCAAAAATTTCCAGTAAAAATGGGATCTCTGTCGCTCACAATAACCCTTGGGTTTCCATGTAGCTTTTGAATTGTGTCCATAAATGTAGTAGAAATTGTACTTGCTTTAAATGGATGAGATAGTGCACAAAAGTGTGCATACTTGGTAAGTCTATCAACTACCACCATGATGACACTCTTTCCTTCGGACTTAGGTAAACCTGTGATAAAATCCATTGAAATCTCCTCCCAACGTTGACTTGGAATGGATAAAGGTTGTAGAAGTCTCGGGGTCTTAATTGTCTCAATTTTATTCTGTTGGCAAACCAAACATTCCGCCACAAACTTTGACTAGGTTGAATTATACCCACCTCTAACATTTCTTCAATCATACGTTCAATTTCACTCTTTTGGACGTAAGGATATCTATAAGGCCTGATGTTTGGAGGAACACTTCCTGGAATCAAATGAATAGCATGATCATGATCACGAATAGGTGGGATTCCTTTGGGAGTTTCAAACACCTTGGAATGATTGTCCAAGACCTGTTGGAGATTTGCAGAAATAGATGATTTTGATGTTGGAACTTCTAGTGAGCATAATTGTGCAATTACACCTCGTTTTTATTTCTTTAGAAGCTTTGTCATGACATTAGAGCTTATTATCTTTCCCGGCTTCCCTGCAATACCCCGTAATTCGACTTCCTTTCCTTCGGAAAAAAAATTCAAGAAAAGTTCTTGAAAATTAAAAGCTACCGTCCCCAAAGATTGTAACCATTGTACTCCTAGTACAACATCAGCACCTCCCATAGGAATGGAAAGCATTGGACTAGTCAATACATATTCCCCCATGGTTAGCTTGATATTATGGCATTTTCCAGAGCAATTTATAGTTCCTCCATTTGCAAACATCACTTGACATTCTGGTGCTGGGTATAGGAAACAATTCAATTCCTTGGCTACCTTACAATGAATAAAATTATGGGTGCTACCTGAATCAATCAACACTATTACCTTTTTCTTATTGATATGTCCTTCTATCTTGAGAGTTTGAGGAGTGGTAATTCTTGCCAGTGCATTACACGATATGGTCGGATTCACTTCTTCCACTTCTAGGGTTGGTTCCTGGTGTATATCCTCTTCTTGTTCATTTTCTTCTTCCTCTTCACAATCTATGTAAAATAATTTCCTCTCAGCACACTTATGACCTTTAGTGTATTTTCTATCACAACTGTAGCAAAGCCCTTTTTCTCTTTTTTCTTTCAATTGTTGTGGTGTCAACCTTGTAGGTTGTGGAAATATAGGTGTAGAAACACTTCCTTCTTTATAGAAGTGAGTGGTAGGCTTCCTTGTCGCCATAATTTTACATTCAATTTTTCTTGCCAACCTGAAAGCCTTCTCCAATGAATCACGTTCCAAAATGTGAACTTCATGTTCGATGTTATCCTTTAAAGTGCCTATGAAGAGATCAATCCTGCGTTACTCTGGAATATCAGTTACGCTTATATTCAATTTTTGGAAGTCCTCAATGTGCTCCCCCACTAAACCCTTTTGTTTGAGATTTATCAATTGGCTAAAGAAGGTGTTGCTCTTTGTATCCTCATAATGTGCTATCATTTCCTCCGTAAAAATTGACCAAGTGACAATTTTTTTACGAAAGCAAAGCCATCGATACCATACAAATTTATTTTGTTTTAAATGTAAAGTTGCAATGCGTACCTTTTGTGTGTTTTTCACATTATGGAGATCAAAATATTGCTCCATCTATAGTATCCATGTTACGGGATCCTTTCCATAAAACTTCCTCATATCCATTTTTGGAATATGGTGGTTCTTCCCACCAACATTAGAGTTTATGAAATCACGATTAACATTTATTTTGTTCTCATTATGAGTCTTCTATACTATGTTTTCACCATTAGGAAACATTTCTTGTATCAACTTTTTCAAACCTTATATGTCTACTTTTAGATCATTCTTCATGTTTTCCATTTTACCTTCCATGTCATCCATCTTAGATTCCATGCCAGCTTCCATGCCATCTATCTTAGATTCCATGCCTTTCTTCAAACCATCCATATTATTCTTCACACCGTCCATCTTTGCTTCCACGCCTTTCTTCAAAATTTCCATTTCATTTTTTGCTGCTCTTTGCG